>PVIC010007447.1:0-51029 GCA_004025085.1 Thryonomys swinderianus | reverse complement strand
GAGAGGGTCTGGCACACAGAGGGCCCATCTCCAGTGACGCACCGTGAAGTGTCCTTCCTTAGATAGGCTATGCAGGCCATTCCAGAGATCCAACATACTTGAGGGTCACATCTGTTGAAGAGCAGGTGACAGGTGCCTTGGGGACTCTCAGAATGTCAATCAGGCCTTGGCTCAGCCCCTTCCCCTCTCTGCAGAGCTTTCCTCAGTCCTACGTGCTCTCTTCCCTGTCACACAGGCACAGCTTGCTGGTGTTAGTTTCCTTTCCTTCTCCTTTTTGTCTTTTCCAAAGCTCCTTTCAGGAAGGGTTTGGCAGGCAGCTCCGGTCCCTTCTGTGATGGAGAATCTAACAATCTTGTCCTGCTGATGGATTAAACACTATGGCAGCCACACAAAATTCTAGCCCCAAATTTCTTGGCTCTGATTGGCCTTCGGTCAGGCTGACTAATGAATGGAGTGTGATTGCACCCCAGCCTCTGAAGGCATCCTGTTGCCATAATTTGGGGGACTCTTCTGCTTCAAGAACATCTTGGAAACAGTATAGAGCTCAGCGGCATCTGTGGCAACCCAGCCAAGGATAAGGGTAGCTATTATGTTTTTTCCCTAGGCCTGTTGCTTTCAAACTTTTTTTTTTTGAGACGGGGTCTCACATTGTAGTTCAGACTGGCCCTGAGCTCACTATGTAGTCCAGGTAAGCCTGGAACTCAGCAATCCTCCTGCCTCTGCCTCCTGAGTGCTGGGATTACAGGCATGAGCCACCACATCCGGCACTGTGGTGTGTGGTATTGATTGCTGGTGGGCGTGAGTCACCATGCCCAGCATTGTATGTGGTTACCTGGATCAAACTCAGGACCATTGCCTTGCGAGGCAGGCACCAGAACCACTGAGCTAAATCTCTGTCCTTCAAAATTTTTGTACATAGTTTGGAGGTGGAAGTTGATTCCACTCAAACCAGGAGGAAGCAGTGTTGAGATCATCTGGTAGTAAGAAACAGGGAATAGTTATAGCTAGTCCTATACATACATTGAGGCCTAGGTGTTCAAAATGGAGACCAGACTGGGACTCTCTGAGGGTCTACTGAGGCATGGTTTCTATTAAGCAGGGAAATGACTCTAGGCATTGAACACTTTGTCTTTCTCTCTCTCTCTCTCTCTCTCTCTCTCTCTCTCTCTCTCTCTCTCTCTCTCTCTGTCTCTCTTTCATTGGGTTATAACAGATGAATGGGGCTCGGTCCTTTATTTAGCAAGTTTTATCTACATATTCTCCTCCTCAGGTTCAGGGATGCCCATTCCTTGGAATGTATTTCTACTCCAACAAGAAGTTCATGAGAACCTGAGCAGGAAATTTGCCTCATCCAATTTACCTGAGGTCATGATTAGATAGGAAGGACTGAATTGCTATGGGACTCCCAATTGCCTTCCAGATTTGAATATGCCTGCATTCTTCTAACCTGGGCAGGTTGTCTTAGGTTTCTGACCACAGTCTGCTGTGGCCTCTGGTAACTGTATAGCTAGTACTTGTGCCAGACTCCATGGGACTGTGTAGCCAGGCCCACATACCATTCCTGGGCCCACACACCATGCTCAGTGCTGACTCTTTGGTACATAAATGATTTTTTTCCAACCAACAGCAAGTTCTGGGCTCTTCTAGAGAAGCTTTATGTGTCTTAACACTCTTCTGGGTCTAGAGTCTCATATATATCTTTCTGTCTCCCTTCCTCAGATGAGATAAATTTTGTAGGTCTGAAGCTGATCTCTAAGTTAGGTGGCTAGGGGGATAGTTCACCAGATTTACAGAGACTTGGAAGACTAGTTCACTAGCAATGGCAAAAGTGGAAAAATAGAGTATCTGGAGATACTTCTGTAAGCAACAGACTGAAGTCTAGAGACCTCAGAAGTCAAGGGGACTCTGGAATCTGTAGGAAGAGCTACTATGACGAGACCCCAGTTCTAGTGAGAATATAAGAGAAAGGCAGGTCTGGAACCTAACCACAAGGGAATAAGATTTGAACTTCTCTCAAGACTGAGTTTAAGACTCAGTTTTAGATTAGGTTATTGAAGGTTACTTGTTAGAGCATAGCTATAAGATAAGAACTGCTTTAGTCTCTTCTCCCTGCTGACTTCTGTCCTTTCAAAATATATTTGTTAGAGTATTATCCCAGTCATGTGTTTGTGATTTTATTTGTAAATGGAGTCTTTGTACATGTAATCAGGTAAAATAAGGTTGTATTTGATTAGGGTGGGCCCTAAACATCATCTCACTGATATATGTTCTCTCATGAGCAGAGGATTCTAGAGAGACATTCAAGAAGAAGACCATAGGAGGATGATGGCAGAGGCTGAAGTCATGTTTGTATTGGCTAAGGAGTGCTAAGGGTTTCTGGAAGCCCCTGGGAGCTGGGGGAGGAGCTGGGGGGAGGAGAGGTGTGGAGCAAATTATACCTTTTAACACCCAGAATAAGCTAACTCATCTTGATTTTCAACTTCTGGCCTCTGAAACTGTAAGAGAAAAAATTTCCTTTGTTTTAAACTGCTAATTTTGGACTAATACATTACAATATACCTAAAAATAATACAATGACGTTATATTTCTCTGCATGTGGATAGGGCTTTTTTTTTTTTTTTTTTGAGACAGGGTTTCACTTTGTAGTTAGGCAGGCCCTCAGTTCACTATGTAGCCCAGGTAAGCCTCGAACTCAGCAATCCTCCTGTCTCTGCCTCCCGAGTGCTGGGATTACAGGCATGAGCCACCACACTCAGCACTGTGGTATGTGGTATTGATTGCTGGTGGGCGTGAGTCACCATGCCCAACATTGTATGTGGTTACCGGGTTCGAACTCAGGACCTTGCGCTTGTGAGGCAAGCGCCAGAACCACTGAGCTAAATCTCTGGCCCTGGATAGAGCTATCTTAAAAGACTGGAAAAGGGTAGAACCAAAAGGTGTAGTCATTTTTAATGGGAGAATAGTGATTCTCAATTGCTACATGTTGTTGGGAAAGTCAGTGATAGTGTGTGGATTGACACATATGATCATTATCAAGATCACACGTGAATGCACCGAGGTAATTTGATTCTCTCTCAATACCCCCATCCTAGGTGTTCCCGTTCCTTTAATTCCAACTCTCAGCTCTCCCTAACTCACAGGTTAAGAAAAACTAAGTTAGAACAACGAAGGGGCAAAGAGATGAAAAGATTACTGCACAGTTTATTTGATTTTGTGTCTTAGGGAAATGTTAAGCGATGTAACAAATCACAGAATGTTAAGGTCATGCATGATAAGAATCATTTTCTCACACATATGACAATTTAACATAAGTGTTCCCAGAAAGCAACATGACCTCTGCACAGTGATTCAGGCCCGAGAGTCCTACTGTCTTGCGGCTTGTCCCTACAGTGACCTTGGAATTCTCGGGGCTGTGCTAAGGAAAGAGAGTATGGAAAGTCCCATGTATTTCTCGAAGGTCATGCTGTGGAAGGGACAAAATCACTTCCTTTATAATCTGTTGGAGGGACAGAACTGTTGACCCTACCTTGAAGCAAGTAGGGCTGCTAGAAAATGTAGTAGCTGACTGTGCATCCACCTCCCAGCATGTTCCGCTAGAGACAGGCAGGCAATTGATGGGGAGCTACTCAGCTGCCATAGTCAATCAGACAGTTCTCAAAAAGTTCACATCATAGCTCTCAGGAACTTTCTCTGACTCTGAATGTTCACAGAGTGATGAACAATAGCATTGGCAGACAGCTATAGAAAAAAAAAGAGGCAAATAATTTTGAATTAGGCCCATGTTTGAATTCTGGCTCCCATATTTAATCATTATATAAATCTTGGGCTATTTACTTGAGCTCTGTGTGTCTAGATTTCAGAATCTGTAAAACAGGGGTAATAAAATTTCATCATAAGTTTAATGATTACAGATGATACATATGTATGACTTGGTATATAATGAATATGTATTAATAGGTAGGTTTTTAAAACTCAAAAAAATCATTGACAGAGCTAGGGATTTCGCTCAAGTGGTACTGTGCCTACCTTGGAAGCACAAGACCTGAGTTCAATCCCCAGTACTGCCAAAAAAAAAATAAATAAATAAAACATTGACCATGTTTTTTTGTCTTTAACATGTTACTGTCAAACTCAAAATTTCTTTAATTTTGATACTTTTTCCACAACTCAGATTACTTTTCATTTATTTTTAGAAGGGTAGACATAGAAGATACTTGGAGACCTTCATGTCTGATTTCTTGCAATATTAAGTGAAAATTTCAAGGTCACAGATACAATTATTGGCAGAGATAAACTAAACTTTAAGTCTTTTTACTTGTATGCTAGTTTCCTATCAAATACTTTCTATAAAATTTATTGAAAATTGAGCACACTGAAATTGCAGTTTCCAAGTTGGAACTTGTGAATGTTCTATTGTTCTTGTTCAGTTAAGTGTGATTTCTGGGTTAGTTGTCATTTTCTTGAGGTCCTTGTCATTTTTAGTATCAGGAAGTAAAATTATCTTCAAATAATGAGTTTTGTTGTTTTTAAAGAGACTAAGTCCTGTCCAGTGATAAAATTGTGACTTTCAATTCATGTGCTTTAAATTCCATGAAAAATAAATTCCGTAAAAGGCATATTTTAAACAAATATGTTTCTTCTTACTCGTTTTCCAACTGAAAAGGTCTCCTTTCTTTCAATGGTTTTCTGACTGTAAAGAACATACCTTGTCTGTAAGCTGTTTTCTCATCCAGTAAATACATTACAAAATCCTGTAGTGAAAATTCCACATGATTCAACAACACTGTTTGGCGAGGACTGAACTACAGTTATGACCAATAAAGACCTTGGCCTTGGGCTCTGGTTGGTCATATGGTGACTAGTAATGGGAAGAATGAATAGCTATTGCATATTGGTTCTATACTCACAAGTGTAGGACCTGGTTACACTGCTCTTTCTCTTTTCTTTAAAGGGTGATTTTGCTAACCCCAGCAGTGGGGCTGGTAATCAGGAAATAGCATCTTCCTGCCTCTTGTACTTTGAAGAAGTTTTCCAGAGCTTCTTAGGAATCGAAGATGAGTAGAAAAGTGTCCATTTCTTACTTTATCAGACCTCTTCAGGTCCACTACACTGAACTAGAAGAAGGAACAAAGAATCTTCAGGCATTAAGACCTTGAGGATGGGTTGGGATGTCAGAGACTGTATCTGTAGCCAGGCTTTGAAAAGACGGTTCAAACTTAGGTCTTTGAATGCTGGGTACCCCATGAATGGTTCCTCTCCTGTCTCAGTCTTGATCCCTTTCCCATGTATCCCCTTTTTAAATTGACCAATCTGGATCTTTCCACTTTCTACTTCATGAAAAGATGGCTCTCTTCCATCCCATCCCCAGAAGGAAAAGTATGATTATTGATCCTTCCATGTCTTGTAAATTAGATAAATTCTTATAAATTAGAAGGCTACTTTATCTTTGGGAAGTTGTCATTAAAAGTGTTCCTTGGTTCAGCTCTGATATATTAAAAATAGTAGGTTCTAGTGCAGGCAGTGACAGCCCATTTTCTCACTGTTCATCTTGGAAGCAATCATGCATTGTCCAAATAAGAGTTCTAAAGTCGGGCCGGAGATTTAGCTCAGTGGTTCCAGCGCCTGCCTTGCAAGCGCAAAGTCCTGAGTTACATCCGGTAACCACATACAATGCTGGGAGTGGTGACTCATGCCCACCAGCCATCAGTACCACATACCACAGTGCCAGGTGTGGTGGCTCATGCCTGTAATCCCAGCACGCGGGAGGCAGAGGCTGGAGGATTGCTGAGTTCCAGGCTTGCCTGGGCTACATAGTGAGTTCAGGGCCAGCCTGAACTACAAAGTGAGACCCTGTCTCAAAAAAAAAAAAAAAGAGTTCTAAAGTCACATGAAGAGATTCCTAGAGTTAATATGGATGGAACCTGCATCTTGTACAATACTAAACATTATTACTTTAAGGATAATTTGACTTCTTTCTCAAGTCCACATTGCCTTACAAGGGTTTCTTTGTCTCACTTATTATGAGACAAAAGATTATGTCTCACTATTATGAACATCTGGCCCATTTATGTTGCTACTTAGAAACTGAATCACTAGTTTTCATTATTTTCTGCTTTTCAAATATTCCTTTTCCCTCAAATCTGTTATAGAGGTTGTTTTTCATGTTCTCTTCCTCTAAGATAATACAAAAAATTATGACATGGACCAGTACCTTGAGTTTATAATTAGATTGGGAAGGTATATTACTTATGACTCCTATTGTTTCAAATAACAGATCAACTAATTAGGAAGAAGAAAAAGGTTAATCCAGGTAAGTAGTAATTTCAAAGGAAGTACATTTAGCTTCATGTCAGATATTGAAAAATATAATCAGTCTCATCTCATTTCTTAGTTCTTGTTTCCTGCCTTGCCTTTTGTAGTATAGTTGTGTTACAGCTACCAGCATGCCCAGGACTATGTGGCTCTTACAGCCCCCAGGCCTTTTTGGAAAAGGCTCTAGAAATGCTCACAGCCTAGAATACTTTTAATTCCAGAATTTCTCATTGGAAAATCTCACTGGATAATTTCACTGTTTAACCAAATATATGTGTAGGGGGAGGTTTAGTTCCACTCCAGCTATAAGGATAAAGCAGGTTACCTTACAGTGGGGGAAAACGTTTCTTATATGAAGGGATGGTGCAGAAACAACAACTTCCCTATGCCTGTCTGGGAAGTATGGTATTATAATGAGAAAACAATAAACAGCACCAGGCAGTGTGTAATGAAATGAAATAGGAAGACCCTGATCCCAAAGAGTAATGTGGAAGGAACTCTGTACAAGCAAAACCACGGTGAGGGTAATGGGAGGACATTTTATACAGGAGGTGCTCTTTGTTCTGGATTTTAGAGAACGCTTTACACTGGCCGAATAAAGATAGGAAAACAGAGAGAGGAAGTCTGATCTCTGAGAAGTCACACAAAGGAAAGTGCATGGCTCATTTGAAATGGGAAAGTATAGAACACACAACTCCTTTGGAACTTATTTCTCAGTCAACTGGCTTGTGATGTGCTACTTCTCAATATTTCTTGAGTTTCCTCAGAACTAAATCAAGGCACTGCATGTATCTTGAGAATCTGAGAGCTATGATGTGATGGAGGTTTTGGTGTCTAGAGGTGAATGGAGTAGAAACATTTTAGAGTGAGCTCTCTTTATTGGTAAAGTAAGAACTGCTGAGGTGTGGAGGCCTTTATCTTCTCAGACCCCTCCTTCCTTACTCATTGTCTGATGCCTGAAATAACTCCAAGCAGACAGTGCTTATGAAGTAGCTGATGTGACCATATCCAGATTGAGAAGCTTTGTGAGAAGTTCTTTCATGGTGTGATGTTTCTAAATGAGATCAGATTCTTGGGAGGTCATAATGATAAGATTAGTAAAGAACATTGTTAAATCCCGGAAATGAAAAGTGGGTAGCTAAGGACGTGGGAGAATGAGTTCCAAAAGAGGAAGAAGGCTTAGTCAGGGACAAACCACCTGCTACAGGCCTGTAAGCTGGCCCTGGTTACATGAAGAGGAGGGCTGAGTATCTCACAAAACAATGTTTCCTGCTTTGTAACATGACAGAAACCCCTGTATAACCTTTGTTGGAAAAGCAATATAAGTATTTTTTGGCATAATACATTTTAAGTGCTGCATATGTGTGTGTGTGTGTGTGTGTGTGTGTTGTGGCCACTGTGTGACTATCAGCTGACCCTTATTGTCCTCAGGCTGAAGTTTAATGAGCAGATGAATATTCTCACTCTTGTGCACAGCCTGTGGCTCAGCAGACAGACAGAGAAGACCGGCGTGCAGCATGGTGATGTGTCCCTGGCCTGCTCTTGATGTGATCCTGAGGAAGGCTTTGTTGTCCCTGGGCCCTTTGTAGCTTTCTCTGGGCTGCATTTCCATGTTTATTTTGGGCCCAGCAGAGATTCAGAACCCAGCATGATGCTTGTATGACAATTTATTTTTAAAGGATTTATAAATATCTAACTGCTTGAGCAAGAAATCAAAGCTCTTTGAGTGTATTTTATAATCAGTGACCAGCCCCTCCCTCTCTCAGAAATAAGATACTATATTTTAATGCAATGTGCATTATTGATTTCATTTTTATTTAATTATCAGAACTTTCTTTGGGGACATGTAAGTCATGATCCCAAGAGTCATCCACTTCAAAGCTGCTCCAAGAGGCCAGGTCACGGGCACCTGGCGCTAGGACTTCCCACCGAGCCAGACTCAGCGTGGGCGTCTCTCTCTCTCACTTCTGACAGTCTGGCCTGCTTAATCACGAGAAAGGCTTTGCTTCTGCTTCTCCCTCCTGTTAGGAGCCTTTTCCTTTCCTAATATCCTAAACAGAAACTCTACTGGAGCAGAAAATAAATTAATGGCTGAACGATATATGTCTACTTGGAATAATTTCCTGTAGTGGAGAGTATGGATTTGAGAATGAGTATGGATTTGTGAATGAGACACTGTGGGTTTAATGCCAAGATCAATCATTTACTGCTAAGCTTGGGAAATTCCTTTAGTTCTCTGAGACACAGCTGCCTTTTTATAAAATGAAAATGATACTTTTCCCATGATAAAAAACTGAGAAGACACTTTAATTGTAGTAGTTACTTAATATGTATTTCCGGCTTTTTCTTAAAGCACAGACAGAAATCTTCCAGCTATCGAAACAGATCCAGCATTAATCTTCTATCAGTAAGGATGGGCTAGTTGCTGCTGCAACAGCAAATATCCTGGTACGAGTGAGTTCTTCAAAGACACTGAAAGTGGGGAAATACACAGATGCATGACAGAGGATGCACTAGGGGAACCGGCTCCTGCAGTTATGGAGGCTGAGAGGTCCCACTGATATGCTAGAGAACCAGGGAGGGTAGTATGGGTCAATCAAAAATCTCAAAGCCTAAGAGCCTAATATGTAGTTGGTGTAAGTCCTGAGCTTAAAGATTGGTGAGCCTTGACTTTTAAGGTTAAGAGGGGAACAAAAGGTGTCAGTGCTCTGGGCCTTCAGTTGACTGGATTTATCTGTCCACTGGATTTATCAGCCCACTGACACAAATGCCAGTTTCTTCTGGAAATATCCTTACAAACATACACCAAAACAATGCTTTGACAGCTCTTTAGGTATCCTTTAGTTTATTAAATTAATACCTAATATTAACCATCATAATTAACCACCAAAGCTTATTTTTAGCTTCTGCTACATGTCCATTATGGATCAGTTGTATCTTTCTTCCTCCTTACTATGAATCCAGGAGGGTGGAGCCTTTATCTGGGTCCTAATAGTTATAGTGGTAGAAGGAGAAGCTAATGACCTTTGGGTAGAGCTGGCTCTTTTACTCGAAGTGACACATACCACTTTGCTCACAGCTTATTGAACAAATTTAGTCACAGGCCAAACATGATACTGATAAGAATAGAAAAATTATATTCTCTCTCACTTTTCTTTTGGGGTTCTGTGGATCAAACTCAGGGGGACTACATCACTTAGCTACATTTCCATGCTTTTTCATGATTTATTTTGAGACAGAGTTACTCTAAGTTGCCCAAGCTGGCCTTGAACTTGCTGTCCTCCTGCTTCAGCGTCTTGAATAGCTGTTATTACAAGAATGTGCCACCATACCCAAGAACTAGAATTCTTTATCCTTTTGTGGGCTAATGGGGCTTCCTTGTTGAGGGCATATGCTAGAACTGCGATTCTGAATCAGGATAAGAATCACCTCAGAACTCTTAGAAAATGCATATGATGAAGCTCTAATGAATCAACATTTGTAGCAAGTCCAGGGATATACATTTTTTGCTACTTCTCACAGGTGTGCACCTTCTAATGACTACTGTGCTACAATGGTAAGACTGACCTAAAAGTCCAAAGAGTTAGCAAGTTGATTAATTTTGAAAGAAGTGTTAAAAAGAAACAACTCCACATTTCAAGTCTCTCTTCTTTTTTCTATTACTTTGTTGAATTGTTCCATTGACTTCTTATTTATAATTTAAGAAGCAGGTGAAGTGAATATATTTCTCCAAGGAAAATAAAGAACTAGGTTGCTTTCTATTTGCTTGTGCATCTCCATTGATTTTTTTCAGTGGGTCAATGGCATGCAGTGGAAAACAGCATCACCACATTTAACATAAATCTCCCTGGGATGCATGGAAATGGGTATTGAGGCAGAATAAGCCCTTGATGAGTCTCTTAGACTGGGTAGTACCTGCCTCCTGCTGCGTAGCTAGTCTGTGGTAAGCTCTTCATTGCCCTGTGAGTCAATCAGTAATATTAAGTTTACCTTCGTGGTATACTCATTTTTTCTTCAGGTGCAGAATTAGGCTTTCAAAGGATACCACTGAGGAGTAAGGTATGAGAGAAGGCGACACAGGAAGGCAAAGGGGGAGAGGATCAAGGAATAGAGTTTAAGTGGAACATTCCATCCTTCATGGCCTGTTGAATGGTAGTGTTGCCCAGTCTTCATGAATTTTGCCCTCAGGTCTTGAATAAGAGAGAGACAGAGAGACAGACAGACAGAGACAGAGGGAGACATAGAGACACACAGAGAGAGGGTATAGAGTGTCTTACAGTGGGGAGGGGATGTTGGCAACATCTACTCTCTTGGATGCAAAGAACATATTGAGATTCAGGCTCACAAAGGGCTCCCAGTGTGATGATCGCAGTCTGGAGGCTTCCTCCTAGGGTGAAGCTTATTTTGGGGTTCGGATTGTACCTGTCACTTCATAAAAGGAGACACTGAACTGAGAAGGTTTAAGCCAGTGCTCAAAAGCCCATAGAAGTCAAGGACACACTCAGGGGTATGACCGCGGTCTGACGTGACTTTGTTCTTGCTTCCTTTGCAATGGTCTCCCCATGTATGTTCAGGTGCCTGGAGACAGAGTGAGCCCTGCCTCTGGCAGAAGCTCTGTGAGAGGTTTCAGAGCTGCAGGGTCTCTGAGCTCCCCAGGAGCTCGGCTAGGTGAAAGGCAGGCAGCTGGAATTCCACTGCATGTCGTTTGGCTTAAGCTTTCAGTTTTTGTTAAAGTGGAAATGTCTCTGGGAAAAGTCAAATCTCAGAACAAAAGTAACAGAAATTTATGTCTTACAGTTCTCGAATTTGGAAAAATCAAGATATCAGAGTCAGCGTCTAGTGAGGGCCCACTTATTTTGTCTTCACATGGCAGAAGGGATATGGGATTTCTCTGTACACATCTCTTCCTGACTGAATCACTTTCCAAAGGCTCTACTGTCTATTAACATAACCTGGGGGGTTAGGACCTCCACATACAAATTTTGTGGGGCACAAACATTTAGACCATCACAGGCTTCTTCCGAAGCACCTCTTGCAGGTGTGATGGTGTGTGCCTGTACCCCTAGCACACTGGGAGGATGAGGTTGAGGATCTCAAGTTCAACCCTGGCATGGGCAACTTAGCAAGTCTCTGTTTCAGTGAAATGGGTAGGTGGTGGTGGCTGAGCACATAGCTCAATGCAAAGGCCCTGAGTTCAGTCCTTAGTACTGTGAACCAAACAGAGCAACCAGATCTCCCCAAACTCACATGCACTCACCTATGAGATCTTTCTCTCTGGCTGGGAGGAAATGACCCCAGAAGGGTTTCATAACCATAAACTGAAGGGATCTTAACCTGGTTTCCTGAATGACCAAAGCAGCCTCACAGAACTGTTCTCCGACAGAGCTCTGTAGGGTGAAAGAAAGTAGAAAATATGTGTTTCTATTATGTTTACTTTACCATATAGTTTGGGCCCATTATTTACGCTGCCTGGAATTATTTTATATGGTATGAAGATGAAGCAATGGACTATAAAGTTTAACCTGGAAGGTCACAAGCTCCGTATAAGTTTGAGCTCTGGATTTACTGGCGATTAACTCTGTGGGCTGTGGCCACAGAGTCTCTTACCTTTTATTTTTCAGACACAAAATTTTCACATTCATAAAATGGAGACCATTCCCCCACCTCATTAGAATTATTGGGAGATTCTTTAAGCCAAAAAAGCACTTTCCCAAATAGAGGCATTAATATTAAGCTAGTGCATGGAAGCTCTGAAGGGACTATTTAAAAGGAAAGGGGTACTTGAGAAGCTCAGAATGGAAGGGGGGCATGTGAAGTGGGAGAGGGGCATAGACTGGAAATCAGAACAAAAAGACAGGCACTGTCACCTGTGTTCTGTTCAGAGCCAACTGGAACAGGGGATCCGGTTTTTGGATGTCCAGATCCAGGCCCGAGCCAAGGATCTACAGCACGTCTGTGTTCCTCTAACTCTTTTAATAGAGGAAAAGAGGAAGGCATGGGAAGAAAATGTGACATTCTCTCAGAAGATGGTGAGAATGTGAAAAACAGAACCTTTGTTGTAGCCATGAGGCTTCTGGAGCATGAGGCAGCAAGCAGTGCTATACAACTCAGGGAGCGTCACCCACAAGTAACTCCTACCACAAAGCGCTGCAGGTGTCCTGCCCACTATTTCGGCACAATCCTAAGCCGCATAATCATGTTAAGTCCATGGCTTCTGCAATGTGTTTTTGGTCCCAACACAAACTACAGGGAGAAGGGAAGTGTGGGAGTGCCTAATGCCTTGCCCTGCACCTTGTGGGACTCCCAGAAGTCTGCGGGAATACTCTGGGACTCAGGCTGCTCTGGTCCCTCAGGCCTGAGGTCCAGGAGAAGCCTGGGTAGAAGATAAGATATGCAGAGTGCCTCACTAACAGCCTTGCTTCCCTAAGTCAGATCCCTCCCAGCCGGCCAGGGCTCTGGAGGCGGAGGGAGGCTCCTTCCTACCTGAGATGAGCCGCTTGCTTTTCCTTCCCTCACTGAAAATCCTACCTTTGTGAATTCCTTTTTAGGAGATATGTTTAAATTTATTCTAAGGTAATTGTAGTTTCACATGTAATTGTGAGAAATAGACTCCTTGTATACCTTTCATGCAGTTTCTCCAAGTAATAACATCTTGTATAAGTATCATTCAGGGTGGCAAACTGGAAGTTGACATGGATATAGCTGATTATGTCAGTGATCATCCTGTCTTTAAATCCATAATTATGTCATTATCGCCAGATAGCCCTGGCTCTCTAGGCTTCATTTATGTGAGCACAGTTTGCCCTGTGAATATTACCCCAGGTTAACATTTGCAAGATCATTGCTGAGCCAGATACGAAGCCAACGCACTGTGAGGTCTGCTCCTGCTGCTCCTCTACTGGTCCGTGGACACTTTGTCTTGTTCTCCCCCCTCAGGTTGGACCACTGGATAAAAACCAAGTTATTCAGAGAATACATAAAGTTACTAATCCCCTTCTGTAGAGAAGTGTACATCTCAACTGTGCAGGACCAAGAACAAATCTTGGGACTGTGAGCAGAGAGGGTAGAGGAGCCTTGGATTCTAGCCTCCGTCTGGGACTTGCTGTTTTTTTGTCACTGTACACAGTTCTTAATCTATGCAAGTTTCTATTTTTCACTTTATCCATCTATCTATCTGTCTGTCTATCATCTCTCTCTCTCTCTGTCTCTCTCTCTGTCTCTCTCTGTCTCTCTCTCTCTCTCTCACATGCCCAAGGCTTTGGGTATCATCCCAGCCCAAAGACATTAATTCTCAATACCTGCGATTTTGTGTAGATTTTTTTTTCCAAGACAGGGTCTTGCTTTGTAGTTCAGGCTGGCCCTGAACTCACTATGTAGCCAGGCAAGCTTCGAACTCAGCAATCCTCCTGCCTCTGCCTCCCCAGTGCTGCTAGGATTACAGGCGTGAGCCACCACACCCGCAATGTTGTGTAGATTTGATAACACCTGATGTGATACTGTATGTTCTAGATAACTAACCAGTGGAAGCATTTTCACAGACATAACCTCATTTAATTTTTCTACCAGTGTGAGATTCACATTGATGTTTTATTGTACCACAGAGAAACTGAGGTCCACAGAGATGCCTCAATGGGCCTCCGGGAGAAGCTTGGATACAAGTGACTCTCACTTGAATTCCAGATCTACCAGAGCCCAAATTCTATTCTCCTGTGCTGTTTTTATAATACACTTTGATGAGCAGAATTAATTTGGGAAGAGTGTACACAGTGACACATACACACGGGTACAGACACAAGTCAGTCCTTATCCAAGATGTTCCTTCTTGGAGAGCTCAGAATGCTAATCTGTTGCTTTTTAAAAATCTGTTCATCCTTGTTTTTTATTTTAAGATAGAGTCTTGCCATGTGCTATGGGCTGACTTTCAACTCACTGGGCTCTTAAACATGCAGGAGCCCTCCTGCCTCAGCCTTCTGAGTGCAGACAGCAGGAATTATAGGGGTGTGCCACCATGCCCAGCTAAAGATAGGGAACATTTCATGAACTGTCATCTTTGTGCAAGAGCCATGTTAATCTTCCCTGTGTTGCTGGTATGTGTGATGCAGAAGCAAGCACCCCTTGTTTTAAATGTAGATTTTATTATTATTCAGGCAGCCTGAGGTCAACAGATCAGGAGATGGATTGCTGCCGAAAAGGTAGTTTTATAAAACCCAGTTCCCAAGAGGAGGCACATGCTTCTCCAGGTAAGGCCTCAAAGGAAAGCCCCAAGTCAAGTCAGGAGGCACGGGGTGGGGGTGGGGATGTGGGGAAGAGCCTTTGCTGTAGTTTTTGAGGACTAGATTGGGTGAAATGGGATGTGCAGGTTTAGGATTTGCTTGTCCAGTGATTTCTGTGGGCCCCAGGGCACAGTGGCTGTCCTATTCATGATTGGGCGCTTGTACGGGGGTGATGAGACCATGCGAGAGGTGACCATGTGTAGGAGTCCAGTAGAGGAGATGGGGGAGTGGCCTGGGGGTGGGTTCACACAGGAGACACATGCTCACAACAACTGAATCTGCCTGGGAGAAGCAGTACCTCCATGCCAGCAAGGTCTGAAGATGCTAAACATCCACAACATTGAAAATAAAAGGGCACAGCTAATGTACTTCTCAGAGTAGAGTTTTCTCAGTTCTGGAAGTAGAGCTGGGTTCTGGTATATTCAAGTTTCAACTAAATACAGTTCGGGCAGTTAACTAAAAGTTGGGGAAGTAGTCTGAAAAGCACTGCAAACTATTGCCTAACTGTGTGAAGTATAGAGAATGAGCCATGGTTTGCAATGCAGACTAGAAGTAGAGATTTATAGTGCATAGTTATATAGTTATATAGTTATTATAAAGAGATGCCTGAAGACCTTTAAAGAAGGTAGAATCTGTCTCAATTCTTGCTTTTCTGGGCCCATTTTCCTCCTCTCTGTACTCTCTTCTGCCCCTCCCTGGATGTGCTTAGCTTCCTTTTGCTCACATTTCATTGTCCCTCCTCCTGTCAAGTATTTATCACCCTGTTTTCCTTCAAAGTGCTCTGGGCTCCAAAATTATCTCCTGCCCTTGGTCCTTACCACCCAATCAGATTTCTACTCACTCAGTATAAAGACAAAATATATATGTATATATATGTTTTCATTTTTTAATCAAATTCTTCTGTGGTAAGACCAGAAGACACCAGAAAACAACATATGCAAGAAAACTAACATGGAGTGAATTAATCAAGGATCATTGCAATAAAAGGCATTTCTAGTATCTGCTTAGCATCATGAGATGTGTATTAATTGTTGGATGGAAGTATCAGACTACAGAAACTGAGTCCTAGACTGTGAAATCACCTAATAGTTATTAGTGGTTTTGATGATGTCATAGTGTCATTAAGCAAAGCCCTCAAAGAAGCTTTGTAGACAATTATCTCTATATGTAGATCTAACTATTTGTCATAAAGGGTCATAGTTTATTTTTTTCTTTTTTGTTTCATGAAGGATACAGGATTACTGACATAGGAGGATTTATCTTTTTTTTTTTTTTTTTTTTTTTTTTTTGAGACAGGGTCTTGCTTTGTAGTTCATGCTGGCCCTCAGCTCACTATGTAGTCCAGGCAAGCCTCGAACTCAGCAATCCTCCTGCCTCTGCCTCCCGAGTGCTGGGATTACAGGTGTGAGCCACAACTCTCGGCACTGTGGTATGTGGTATTGATGGCTGGTGGGCGTGAGTCACCACACCCAGCATTGTATGTGGTTACTGGGGATCGAACTCAGGACCACTGCGCTTGCAAGGCAGGTGCCAGAACCACTGAGTCAAATCTTTGGCCCGGAGGACTTATCTTTATTTCACTTGTTGATACCACTGATTCCTTAGCATGGTTATTTTCACCCTTGGCTTTTAAAACATGTAGCTTATTCTGTTTTCACATGGCACAGAAATCATATATTCAGCAATTTCAGCACCCCAGTGTTGGTCGACATCAACCAACTGGTAATGCAATTACCTTTGGGAGGATGAGGGTAGAGACTGGAAAATATGCTGGCTGGGATGCCATATTATTACTCTCCTTTAAAGATGTAGAAATAAATATTTCATTTCAACCTTTGCCACTACTCTTACAATAGTACAGTGGAAAAATCTGTTAAGTGTTTGTTGAATGCCCCAGGCATATCTGTGAAAGGGTCCCAGACTAATGCTGATATAAGGTTTTTAATCTATAAGAGAGAGAAAGAAAGGGAGGGGGGAAGGGGGGCGATATGGAGACATAGGGAGGGGAGAGAGGAAGAGGGAGACAGAGACAAAGACAGAGACAGAGAGAGATCTCAAATTAATTTTATGCAGAAACAATATGTCCAAATATATGTGAAGGGTGCCCTGCTGCTGGTGGTCAGTGTCTTGAAGCACATTCCTTCACTTCCAGGTATTGGGATTTGACTGTGAGAGTTATCTGCTTGAAGCTCTAACTGGATGTGCAGCCAACAAAGTGAGAAGTTCTGAAGGAGTGGAGGCCTCTGAAGTGTGACGCAAACCCTCTCCCCGTCCCTAGTGACAGACCGAAGGTTTACGTTGAGAGTCTTACCTTGAACTGCCAGGCTTCAGAGATGCTGTGTGTTTCCCAAAGGATCATGTGGAAGGGTCTTCCCATGGGCACAGGGCCACAATGTGATCCTGATGTGCTCTTCCTTAAATCCATAGACAGTGTCCTACCAGCCCAAGAAAAGGCTAGAAATAAGGGCATCCAGTGTAACATTCTGAACCTTTGTACCAGGGAGGTGTTACAGAGCCACAGTTAAGAACACAGGGAGGAAATCAGAGCATGAAGCCCTAGACTCTTGATATAATACATTCTGGGGCTGGTCACATTTCTGAGTTCCATTCTCCTGTCAAAAAAGTGGTAGGGCATGGAGAGGGACCTCTCCTGTAAGGTTATTGTCAAGAAGGGAAGAGTTAGCATATAAACAAGGACTGGGAGCATAGTCTTTCGCACACCTTGCTTTTGGCTCAGAGAAAGAGATTTTGGATATCTGACTCCATTGTGGCATGAGGATACAAGTATGTAACATGAAGCCACTAACTCTGAATTCATCATAGTGGCAATGGGAGGCTACTACGTAGGTGAACAAGAGAAGCAGAATAATTGGAAAGGGTGTCTCTGAGGCAGCATTCTGACGTCTACATCAGCCGTGTCCAACAGACTTTTCTGCACTGTCCAAGAGGGCGACCATCATCCTCGGATAGCTGTAAACATTTGCAATGAGTCCAGGATAGCTGAAAATTTTAAAGTTTATTTTGGCTTTTAAAATTTAAGCAGGCACAATTTGTCCAGAATAGCATGAGACTCAGATGTGACCTTGTGGATTTAACACTAAGATACAGGACTTTAAAATGACTGTAAGTAGGTAGGTCAAGAAATTGAGAGGCCAAGAGTAATAGAGATGATTCATATGGAAGCTGAAGTCACCAAGTTAATAATAAGACAGTGATGGAGAGGATCAGTGGAAAGGCGAGAGCCTGAAACAGAGAGGTGCTTTTTAGCAAGTCAAATAAAGGCAGTGGGTGACTCAAAGAGGAGGAAAGGAACAGCTGCTTGAGAGAGTGGAAGAGATGAGAGGTTTCAATGGAGAGAATAAAATACTACTTAAATATTAGTGGGCAGAAGATTTTCCTACATAGCCATGAACCCAGCTAAAATTCAAGTGTGATACATTTAAGATTAAAAAAAGATAAAGAAGAGTTACTGGGGTAGAAAATCAGCAGCCATGTCAGAACATGATTTGCTAGATTCACGAGAAAAAACAGATTGGGGTACATAATTAGAGCTCATAGATTGTTCATCCAGTTCCCTATTTTTCACAGAGGAATAGTTTGATCTGAGGGACTTCCCTATCGAAGTGTCCTCATATGAAGACAGCCTTCCTTTGCTCAAACCTTGGTGAGACATCTGGAGGGCTGGGAAGCTGGTTGGCGCCTCAGAAATACACCCAGGTCCACCCTATCAATGCAATTGTGCTTCTGGCTAGGTTTCCACTAGAAAACTTGATCTTTTATGGGAAACACTTAACCATATACATTGTGTCTACTTGAAGACAAGTATCTGTATTTCACTTACTGTTATAGCCCAGTCTGGAGTCCAGCTATCGGTGGGATTGCTCTCAATGGGACTTAGGTCTGAAGCTGGGACCCATCAGTTATTACTATTATAATTTTGCAGAAGATACTAACCTTGTGTGGTTTTTCTCATCAATAAAATAATGTTGATAATCTCATTGACTGTAGAAGGTATTGGAAGATTAAGTGAATTTATTCTCATAAAGCATACCATAGATCATCTGATACAGAATGAAGATATTAGTGTTATTTTGCTGTTATTCTAAGAAGAATTCTGCATTGCAAGTCCTGTGCTGATTAAACCTTTAAATTAGCAGGTGCTTTCTTGTGCTTATGAAGAGCAGCCCAACAGTACCAGTGCCACCCTTACTCAGGGGCAGCGATTAGAACATGTGCCCAGAGCTTCAGGAAGTCTTAGCAGCACTGTTCATAAATGACGCAGAGGCAAGAAGCTGTAAAATGTTTTATGGGAAAACCCGTGAAAACGTCAAACTTTCTATAATACTGATTAAGAGTAGTTTAAATCATTCACGTTTTATTAGGAAATGTTAGTGGTTATGAGCTAATCAATTTCAAGTTGATTTTATTTGTGTAAAATTGGCATTTTAAAAAGTGAATTTATTGCCCACAGTGGCCTGTTCCAAAGTGAAATTATTGTAATACTAGTAGTAAATGTACTCTGATTGAACCTATATCATTATTCATGCATTCTGAAATGGAACTCCTAACAGTGTCTCTTAAGATTAAGTAAAAAGACACAGAGGATGCTCCCTGCGTTTCAAAGGCTCAAGGAAGGAAGAGGAGGAAATGATAACCTTAAAGGATAATTAATATCTCTGCACAGATTTTTGTCCTTATAGACTGCTCAGTTTGCTACCTCTTCATCTGCTCGACGGTTCCCCTTCCTTAGGAGCTCTGACAGGAGGCAGGATTCTTCTACTCAGGGGTAGCAAGCCGAAGGCAGGATTCTTTCCTGGTTTCCCTCGCTGTGAGGCTCAGTCCACCACATCACACTTCCTGCCAATCCACTTTGAAAAGCGGTACAAGGGGAGGTTCAGTCAGAATTTATCTGACAGCAGAGGTGGAAGCAGCTCTGGGTCTAAGGACAGTGGTAGATACAGTGCAAGGAACATCTCATGTTCTCCAGTTGAAAGAAGGGTGCTCTTCAAGGTCAGCAGTAGGAGACAGACACCTCTTAGACTGGGCCAGTTCCAGCTTAATCCTGCCATCTTGTATAATTATTGCTGGCATCCCCCTTGGCTTTAAACACTTTCCATTTTGCAAAGTAAATTATATGATGTTAGTGCTCGCCAGAGAAACAGAACCCTTAGAGACAGACAGACAGACAGACATATAAATATGGTTGATTGGTTTATTAGACAGTTATGGAGATGGAGAATTCTGTTCGCCATCTCACATAAGCTGGGGTTCTAATCCAAAACAAATGCACAAGAATTGAGACAGCAATGGTGTAAATTCTTATCTGTACCCGAAGGCTCAAGAATTAGAAGGGTTGACATCTAAGACAGGAGAAGACAGATAATTCAGCTCGATTACAGGGAAAATTTACTTATTCTCCACATGTATTTTTTTGGGGGGATGAGTTAATGTGGCCCCTCCCCGGACTGTCTCCAGCCTCTTTTGTGAAAGAACGTCTTCCTTTCCTCACTTGCTCCAGGATCACAGGCCTCCTACCAGTTGCTTACAAGTTCTGCTCGTCTCTTGGCCTTTGCCGTTACTCCCTCTGCTTGGAAGGTGTTTTTCTCAGGAGCCCGCACGGGTCCCTCTCCTGTCTCTTTCAGGTCTCTATCCTAGGTAAGATCCAACAGTGACCCTAAGACACCATCAGCCAACCCTTTCCTCCCTGTCCCTGGTTTATTTACTTTTTTCGTAGCAGTATTACCATTTGATCTTTTATACATTGTTTGTTTTCTTTATTCTTAGATTCTGTATTTGTGAGTTCACCTACTTGTTAAAATTTATTTGCAATCACCATGTCAGTACTTATGTTTCTCTTCTACGCTTTGCAGATGTTCACAGAAGTGAAGTATTTGAGTTTCTTGATACATATGTAGGTAAATTTTATTTTATTTTAATAAATTGAGTTTATCAATACATTTTAGAAATATATTATGGTCACATTCATCATTGAGAATTTATACCTGTACATGATATATCGTGATTTGTATTTATTTCAATTCCTCTACCCTCCCTTCAACCCCCTGCACCCCACACATATATAAGCTTTGTTTCAGTTTTTTCCCTTTACACTGTCAAATTTTTTTTCCTTCCCTTCCCAGGTGAATTTTAACACCAGAACCATATGCTTTGTCACTCTCAGTTCAACCTGTACACAGATGTCCTTTTCTTGTGACACATTCTTTACTTTTTTACATTTTTTGCATTACATTTACTTATTGAGTTTATTGCTACATTTTAGACATACATTGTGATTACATTCTGCATTGAGAATCTGTACCTGATATATCTTGGTTCTCTTTTATTTCCCATTCTCCTGCCCACCCTACACATATCTTCATGTTTAAAATGGCCTCTATGCACAGTGCTAAAGTGCTGTCAGAGTTTTGGGTGCAAAAGTGCTGTGTGAAGGAGCATGTGGATAAAATCCATGTGTTAGATGAGGTTGAAGATGAGTTCTAGGGCTGTTGGCCACAAACTCAATGTTATTAATGATATTGGGAAAGTACCTTCAAACAGAAACACATATAGAACAAAATCATACATTGATCAGTTGATGAAAATGAGATCAGAAACCAACCTCTTAACATTATTTCTCTTAAGAGCAGTGGTTCATTATTCATGGGTTGTTTGTCACAACTTAGTACAACATAACTATGGTGAATAAAAAAGAGTTTGCTATTCTCATTCCTTTGGTCTCCGTTAGTCATCCTAGGCAAAGCTCTGTGTGAATGTGACCATGAACATTGTATTTATATTCTCCGTTATATCCTGAGGATTCAAAACCATGCCTGGCATAGAGTAAGCACTCAGTGAAAATTTTTTTAATGAAGAAGTTCATTTTGGTGGCCCAAAATGTGCATACATTTCTAACATATGCATATTTATTAAAGAATAAAGATACTGGGGCCGGACAGTTAGCTCAGTGGTTCCGGCGCCTGCCTTGCAAATGCAAGGTCCTGAGTTCGATCCCCGGTGACCACATACAATGCTGGGCATGGAGACTCATGCCCACCAACAATCAACACCGCATACCACAATGCCGGGTGCGGTGGCTCACACCTGTAATCCCAGCACTCGGGAGGCAGAGACAGGAGGATTGCTGAGTTCGAGGCTTGCCTGGGCACCATAGTGAGCTCAGGGCCAGCCTGAACTACAAAGCGAGACCCTGTCTCAAAAAAAAAAAAAAGAATAAAGATACCGTTGAAATAAGGATACTGTTCATATACAAAATATTACAAATTTCTTCATAATACTTTAGAGAAAAATTAAATATCTATTTTTTTACTCTATCCCAATGGCTTGCTCTTCTATGCCCCTAAGGAATGTGTCCCTCCTTTTAAAATGTTATTACGCTTGACATCCCTAGATATTGCCCCGAGTTTGATACAACGTTGTTGCTCAGTTGTGTTACATGGTTAGATGGTTGGAAGCTCTTAGGATGAGAAATTACAGGATGTACAATTTGGGACAGATTGCAGATTCTAGTTAGTTTACACACACAAATTTTTTTTTTTTTTTGAGACAGGGTCTTGCTTTGTAGTTCAGGCTGGCTCTGAGCTCACTATGTAACCCAGGCAAGCCTCGAACTCAGCAATCCTCCTGTCTCTGCCTCCCGAGTGCTGGGATTACAGGCATGAGCCACCATGCCCGGCACTGTGGTATGTGGTATTGATGCCTAGTGGGCGTGAGTCTCCATGCCCAGCATTGTATGTGGTTACCGGGGATTGAACTCAGGGCCTTGTGCCTGCGAGTCAGGCGCCGGAACCACTGAGCTAATCCTCCGGCCCCAACACACACAAATATTTTTATATCCAGCTCTTGCTTGCATTGACTCTTACTTTATGTTTTCTTATGTGCTTGGACGATTCTACAACTTAGAAATATTTCCATTATAATTATTTGAAATCTAACAACCTGTAACTACCCTGAAATGCCCATGACATCTCCAGATACCTGTATAGACAGCTATAGTTCCTCCCATATCTTTGCATTCTAATTTTTTTCAGTTTATTTTATGATGTAGTTTCCTATTTGTTAGATGTGTCCTGACCATTCAAAACAGAAGATGGTTTGTAAAGAGATTTGGTCAGAACAAGGACAACAACCTAAAATACATTGGCTGATAATGATGGCTGAAGAATTTTTAAAGAAGAGTTGTATCTAGAGTTCCATTTATGTTGTTTTCTGTTTTGTACTAATCACTACTTCTACTCCATTATCTCCAAGCATTCAGTGTTTATTGTCCAATAGTCTTGCTATAATTGTGCCTTTGGTAACATAGGAGAGGAGATGGGTCCAGAGAGAGATGGCAGCAGTTACTGGAGGCCAGATAATTAGCAAAGTGATAGAGAATTCAACAGGAGGAGAATTTAGAATATATTAACAAGGAAGCACACACACACACACACACACACACACACACACACACACACACACACACACTGAAAATCCAAGGAGATTTTAGGGAAGTTGGGTGGGAATTTGAGCAATGTTTCTTGGATTCTGATAGATAGGATATAGTAGAAAAATTGTAAAAATGGCCCCACTCTTTCCTTTTCTGTGTTCAAACCCTTGCAATGTAACTTTAACTTCTTCCATTAAGAAGTTGTGATATTTGCTATCTCTGTCCTGGGAGGGACTGTTGACTTGGTGTTGTGGACAGTGTACTGCCTGGGCAACCCATGGCCTCTTCCCTGCTTCCATTCCCCTTCCCCTTCTCCCTGCCTTCTCCCCCCATCCTCCCTCCCTTCCCCCTTCCTTCTTTCCTCTTCCCTGTTGTCTTCTTTCTTGCTTTATTTCATTCCTTTCTTCTCTTTGAGTTCATTTGTACCTGGTTTACCTATCCCAAATATAGCACTGAATTTTAATTTCTTACCTAAATTTTTCTATCTGGAGAACTCAGGTTAAGATGTGAGAAAAAAATTAAAAGGGTGATTCTATCAGGGACCTAAACTACTCAAACAAAATATGAATTATTCTTTCAAATATCTAAAATATGAAAAGCAAAGCAAACACATTTAATTAATGTTTAATAAAGCTTTAATTAGGTTTATGTTAGAGGTACCATGTAATAAAATTGTTTCTATTTTAGACTATTTTACACAGAGGCGTGTGTGTGTGTGTGTGTGTGTGTGTGTGTAGATGTAGAACATAGCTGATATGGATCTTAGTGTTTACTCTCTGAGGTTTTAATAGCAAAATCAATTCAAATCAAGAGATATTTAGAATCCATAGATATTTATTTTGTAAGGAGTTATGAGGGTATAAAAGAATGAAAGTGCTTATCCCCAGCCCTAGATTATACAGAGAAGTCTTGATATAAAACAGTTTTTACTTAATATGTCCATAACTCCACATATACCCATCATCCTAAGTACCAAGTTTGGTTTCTAAAGTAGTTAAAATAACCTAAGAAGCTGTATCTGTCTTTGAATCTGTTGGAGGCCATTGCACATGCAGTGCTGAAGGGTAAAAGGAGTGACTGGCAGCTCCCCTCCGGGATGGGTGTGGGGATGGAAGAGTGCGGTTCCCCTGCAGTGGTGGAATCTCTCTGGTTCAGTTCCGAGTGTGCAGGGCTAAGCTGTGGGTGACGGAGTGCAGGCTGATGGTCGGGCTAGAATTTTCATGCTGTTCAGGCAGCCAGTTCACTTTATTAGAAACTGCCACTAGTCTTCTGATCTACATCCTTGCCATTTGGAATAATAGTGTTGTATGTCCTATCAGCTCTGTAAGAACGTATCACTTAAAACTATCGTGCCAACATCCCCTTGCCATTGTTAATAATTTTTAGCCATTCTGGTGAGTATGTGGTGGTGTCTTACTGTGGTTTGTAATTTGCATTTCCCTGAACCGTACTTGCTTTGAACACCTTTTATAGTTTATTGATCTTTTGTGTCTCTTCTTTTGTGAAGTGACTGTGTAGATCTTTTAGTATTTTTATTGGGTTGTTTGTCTCATTATTATTGATCCATAGGAGTTCTTTATATATTCTGGATTAAACTGTCACATGTAAGTCAAGAATATCTTTGGATCCAAAAAAAAAATGACCAATAGTGACTCAAGCAATAACAATAGCAATCATCTGATATAACAAAATACCTAAATTCAGGCAGCTTTTCATGCTGATTCTGAAACCCCATGGCTATCTGCTGGCTGCTACTGTGTCAAGCAGGACACTCGTATTCACAAGGTAGGAGACTAGCAACCAGACACTGCTGAATTCTACAAAACTTTTAAAGAAGAGTTAATACCAGTACTTCTCAATCTCTTTAATGAAATTGAAAGGGAAGCAGTACTCCCCAAATCATTCCTTGAAGCAACCATCACCTTGATTCCAAAGGCAGGGAAAGATCTCACCAAAAAAGAAAACTACAGGCCAATCTCTCTAATGAACATTGACGCAAAAATCCTCAATAAGATACTTGCAAACAGAATACAGCCAGCCAATAGAAGAAGATATTGTTACTACTTTTTGTCAATGGAGATAAAAATTGTTTTTCAGAAGCACTTTCAACTTCCTCTTATTTCCTTGTGGCCAAAATTAAGTGTCCTGAATAAACACTCTAGTGACAAGAAGGCCAAGAAATGAGCATTAGACAATTGCTTACTGTTCTGCAGCCATAATTCGCTTAAAAAAATCATGATTCATTTACAGTGTACCAATAAAGAAATGGAGCAAGAAAAAAAATATCATGGTTTATGCCACGGAGCCAGGCACACTATGTGAATGCAGGTGCTCTGATTTCAAATCAACAAGTCAGTATCACAACCCACAAAGCTGTATTACTCTTCACCACTGCGAGAGATCCATGGGAAACTTGTGATTCCCTGCTAGGCTTATGGACAAAATAGAGGTGAGAAGGTCAAGCCTTTGACTTAAACACATAAAATACAACTGCTACCAATACTAGCCCCTATTAAGTATCTGATCTCAGTGAATCCCTACAGGCTTGAATGGCTGAATGAGGGTTAGTTCTGATCCTGTTTTATGCTGCACTGAAAGGCAGAGTTCATAACTACAGTGTCTGAGGAAATGCTGAGCAAGTCCAAAAGGAGCATTGTAACAAATGGGGGTGAAGGGCCCAGGCCTTGTGCTGGATTTCTTCTTGAAGCAGAGCCTGAAACAAGAATTTTTCAGATAGTTCACTTGGGAAGTGATCCCAGGAAAAAGGAGCAGGCAATGGAGAGTATAAAATGGAGGAAGAAATAGCAGGGCAAATCACATTAAGAACTGTCCACTTTCATGGGTGACTGATGCCTCTCAGAACTACACAGAACATGCATCAGTACTGCTCCTCTCACTGTTCTCCAAGTGTGGACCAGCTTCCCTCACCTCTGTTATATGTGTGGAAATTTATAGGCTCCACCCTGACTTCTTTAATCAATATCTGTGCGGACAGGATATTATATTTAAGCAAACACTTTGGGTAAATTCTCATCTGTATATTCACATTTTAGAACCACCACTCTAGTCTACACAGAGTGTTTATTCATCATCTCATTCTCATCGATTAGCTCACATCCCCTGTTCTCAGACCACAGAGATTTTGTGATGCATTAGTGTGTCTCTCATCAGTGTCAGTGAGGCCTACACACAAAAATGAAGAGTTTGCAGTGCAGCTCAGCTGAGGCCCATCTACATGCAGCTACGTGATGCTGCTCTGTGGTGGGGGCTGCAGGAAAAGGCGGGCCCATGCAGACTGGCGTTAACACATATCTGAGTCCACATAGAAGAACAAGAATAGACACATTTGGATTGTGACAGGCCCTTCAATATTCAGACTTCATGGAGGGAGCCAGGAAATTATTTTCTAAAGCATTAAGCTCTCTAGAAAGGGCCCTAAGCGCCTAGAAAGAAATACGCTGTGTAATTGCATAGGACTTCACTGTACAGAACACATTAACAAGACACATGAGAAAAAGTAGCTATTTATGCTGTAGTATATCCTTGAGGCAGGTGGAGTGTTTCCATCTGTTGAAAGTGGCCTCAGTGAAATCTCCCTGTTGGGATCAAGTTAAAAAGAATAATTTCTCACTTTATTGGGAAAAAGCATCTCTACAGCAGATATTCATCAGCCCTCCTTCAGTTTCTTTGGGAATTTAGAACTGTGTAGTTTTCCATCTCTATTTTCTTTTATATTTTCCCAGGAAAAAAAGCTTCTACTTCCTCAATAGATACTGCTTCTTCTTCAGTGTTTTCTCCTTTAACCCTAAAAATGTCACCAGTGGTTATGATTTAATTAGAACAATTTGATAAAAAAAAGCAAGAAAAATTTCTAGTGAGAAAGAATTAAAGTTGAGTGGGGGTCAGGGAGAAGAGACTAGGGTGGGGTAGGGAGCTCTTCCTCATCCTCTGTGTGTCTGATTCAACACACAGAATTTCAGATTTTTGTTCAGAAACACCATTAGGGTGAAGAGACAAGAACATGAGAGACAAAGATTGTGAGAATGAACATATTTGAAGGTTTTCCTGTTGTGAATGGGAAGGAATTTAAAACTCAAAAGATTTCAGTCATCACAATTCAAATTTTGAGAGTCTGTGTGCACAGTCTTCCCTGGGAAAGTGGGCTAGTCTTCTCCTTCTTTCCTGTCTTAGGTCTCCCACGCATTCCAGGGACATCTAAGCACCAACTGTATCTGGTGATGACACCTAGTGGATTCCAACAGCCAAGGACTGAGGGTTTCTTGGCGTGGGCCACTTAGTTGTCTGAGGAACCAGCATGGGCATTTACTTTCTCCACTGTAATCCAACTAACTCCAATTTTTTAAAAACTTTGCCTCAGGAGTCACCTCTAGGCCTTGGGCAGTGGTGTCTGTGCACATTTAAGGGTCTTATAACTCTTGATCTGCTTCAGAGCTTTTTGTTGATTCCAATGGTGACCTTCTCTCACTCCATAGTGCTGGCCCAAGAAACCCATGCTCGTCTTCAGCATTTTCACTGTTGGTGACTGTCAGGAAGCTAGAACTGAAGAATATTATCTTTCAGCAAATACATGTTTAGGTAGTCTTGCTATGCTTCGACCATTATGTAAGGTGATAAAACTATTTTGTACAAAAAGGATCAAGAGGTAAGTGCAGCTCCGAGAAAATGTAGAATGCTGAAATACCCCTGAGCACCAGTTGCCATAATAGGAATCATGGAAGAGGGTACAATGGAGGGAGCAGCATAGGGATTTTGGTGCAGAAAAAAAATGTCCATTCTTCTTGACAGAGGAGAGGAAGGAGTTGTGAAAAGTGACAGTAAAATTTTCAGCTGGGTTTGATTCTTGAACTATCTGGTGAAAAGAGGTTAAATATAATATACATATATATGTATATTATATGTATATATAATATATATGTATATATATTATATATATACATAGTATAACTTACAATTGTAGATATTTTGTCCTTCTGGAAAGAGAATAGATGGTTATTTCTAGCGACAACATCCAAAACTACCCCTTCTCTTTAATGAAAGGGTGATTTTAGGGATGATTTGAGAGGAAAAGGGGCTAATTCAATACATAAGTGTCTGGAAGACACGGAGAAAACTGGATTAACATTAAGGGAAAGACTAGGAAATATGGGGAAAGACTAGGAAATACTTCACATGGATATTGAGGGCAGGGAAGGGAGTAGAGGATGAATCTTCTATCACTGAAGGGGAGCATAGAAGAAAATTGAGGAGTTCATACCTATTTACTTCTATGCTATTTGAGAAACAGGAATCAAAGACATGTGATGTGAAAGTGGTAGAGGAGAATGTTGTTTTAGATCTGTTGCTGTCAAATAAAGGAATAGGATCTGTATAAGGAGAAATGCAAAAGTTAAAATTCTATACCCCTGACAGTTTGAGCTTGAGAGTGATCTTAATACATCCCTTTGGCTGGACCATAGGGATTGTGCATTTTCCCCAGTTTCTACCTCCCCTTAGGATGCCCATTTCCCATTCCTGTCGCCTCTCTCTCCTTGGCCTCTTGCAAGGGGACATTATATTGGAAGTGCAGCATAGGAGGAGTAAATCCCCTTCATCGTGACTGAGGCGAGTCAGGGTTTTCAAAAATGGACAACTGTTTTGCAAGTGAAACACAGGACTACAGAAGGAAAATATTGGAAACAGGTTTCAAAAATTCAGGTTGTTGAACCGACCTGTTTCTAGTCCTTTCAAAGCTCATAGACTCTGGTACCTCCCATGCACCAGCCTAGGAAAGGACCATTTCAGTTGGCTCTAGTCTCTGTCCTGGCTCCTCTCCCAGGTTCCAGTTCACCTCCACGGTCATGTGACTGCAGAATTGGACCCCTTAGTGCCCACGCAGTCAAGGTGGCAGAGAGACCTCATCGTGCTCCTTCTCTTGGGGCTATGTGGCCCTGTGAGAAGATTTCCTTATAAAACATAAACTAGAAAGCCTGCCAAAAGTGAATGCAATGAGTAACCCCAAAGTCTGAGGCTAGTTCCCATGGGAAGCGCTCAGAACCCAGAAGTGGCCCAATCATGTGATGCTAAAATAAAACTATCACCCAGACTTCAAAGTCTATGGTAAAGACATCTTATCTGGAATTACAAACACTGCAATCTCTTATTTTAAGTCATAATATTATAATCATTCAAGGTTACTTTTATAGTCTTCTTTCCTCCGGCAGTGATTGATCAGTCTCTGATTGTACATTGGAACAATTTGACAGGTATATTTTGGCAGCCAGTGCTCTGTCTGAAAAATTATTATGAAAATATAAATTATTCTTCTTATTACTAAATTTATACAGCAAGTAAATTACAAAATGGGACTGGAACTTAGCTCTGTTTGGCTCCAAATTTCACTTGAAGTTTAGTTAAATCAAAAAATTCTACTGCAATTGACTGTGATGCTAGCAGCAGTAATTGACAAGTGCCTCAGGTAGTTCTGGGACGGTCAACATCTTGTCATGACAGTCACTTCCCAGTAAGAATTAATGTATTTGATCCTTTCTTTATGGTGGGTGTGAAGGAAGAAGAAGGGGTGACTGGCACGTAGGACTGATATGAGCTCTGGACAGCACTTATCATGGTGTTTTTAATCTATGATCATAGCATGGAGGTAAAATTGCCCGCCTCTCTCCCCTCAAAAAATAATATCAATGTAGCTGTAATATTTCTATCTCTTCCTTAGTATATTCAGAAGGCAGAGTTCCTTTTTTTTATACAGGATAAGAAGATGATTAAGAAGTCAATTTAGTTTCCTCTTTAGCTTTTTAGCCTGCCCAGGAAGAAGATTTTTAGCAATACATGGCTTTTACTTAGAGTCCAGCAGACAACATATCTTGCAGTTCTTGTGGATTTAGACAGGTCACATTTTTTTTTTTTTTTTTTGCCAAGGGCATATTTGAAGACAGTCTGTTTTTAAGAGACACTCTGATATGTGAGGAGGGACACCAGCTGTCGGAGGCTCAGTGCGATGGGCACCAGCATCGAGTTGTCCTGTGAAGACAGCAGGAGTCCTAGATTCTCTTGGCAAAGCCTCCGTCCTTCTCTACTGTATTTCCTGGGGGAAGAAGGGATGACCTCATCATCTTCCCGGGAATGTGAAGAGGACTCACTCTTGGAAAGTACTGATGGGGAGATGTGTTTCCACAGAGCCCTTCGATGACATCAGTAATCATGGGCTTGTTTTAAACCAGCAGGCAGGTTTCGGTCCCATTCATTTCTGATCAACCACAATGGGGACTTATTCCCTCTGGGAAGCAAGTTGGAAATTCTGTAGATGATAGACCAGGCAGATCCGAATAGTACCCCAAAGGAACAGGGCTAAGCATCCTATTGGCTGCAGGGGATAATGAGTGTTTTAGGCCTAAGAGCTAATTGGAGGGAGGAAGGTGCTAATGAGAAAGGAAATCAGAACTTGTTTGGACCTGCAACAGAAAGCTGTTGTCCTGTGATACAGAACGCAAAATTATCAGATAGGCATCAGTCATTCCTGGAATTCAACAACTTTTATTTAAGCAGAAAAATTACTTGAGTTAACAGTTTTGTTTAGTTTATTTAAAAAACATTTTATTCTTAAACACCATTTGCATCAATTTTATGAGTTCTCATAATATTTTGTTTGCAAATGCAAGAATCCTTTTAAAAACATTTACTAAGAGAATAACCCATTTTTTTGTTTCAAAGATTTATAAAGCTCAAAGTTTGAATCTCTGAAAGCTTAGTTCCAAGGAAAAAGTGAATACATTAGAGACCAAGGAAAAAGAAGAAAGAGGAGGAGGCAGAGAAGGAACAAAAAAGGAACAAAAAACATGGAAACACATCATTAACCTGGGTTAGTTGCTTGTGTGTGTTTTAGCAGTATGATTTTTGGAGGTGGTGAGGTGGTGTTTATGTAGAATAAAAATCCTGTGCTTTGCATCTGTTTTAGCTTTTATTAACCTGTTATGTGACCAATTTGAGTTTCAGTTTCTTACAGCTATACTGTAAAACTGAAGAAATTCATTCTTTTCTCAAATGCTAGAAATCTGGATAATTCCTCTTACTTTGGCTTTTTTTTTTTTTTTTGATACTGGAAACTAAACTCAAGGCCTTGTGCTTGCTAGGCAGGTGCTAAACCACTGAGCTACATCCCCAGCCCTTCCTCTTATTTTGGACTTAAAATGACAACATATGAGATTTTATGTTTAATTTTACTTAATATTTAGAGAAAAACTACTTTATTTAATCCCTAATGTTAATTTTACTTGAATAAAACCTCACAGCTTAGATTTGGCCTTTGATTTCCCACAGCTCTCGATCTGTGCATTATCTGATCAGGAATGATAATGTTTCTGTGCCAGGAGCAGAGGATCTATTCACTGATTGGCTGCTTAGAGCCTTCTTTCCTTCAAGTACATCACACAGCCCAGGGGCCAAGACACTGTACACCAGTCTAATTCTTGACCTGAAGGTATCAATCCCTACAACTTCCCCATGTGACATGAGGGAGAGGACAACTATACATGCTCTTCTTTCCTATTTGCTAACTTAAACTATGAGGGTATTGGAAAAGGATTTGTATGAATGTTTTTCCCAGAAGAGCAATACTAAGTTGAGGAATAAATCCACAGATTTTCTTTGAGACATGCATTCCTCCACAAAGCAGTGCCAAGTACTTTCTATGCTATCATTTATCCATGGGAAAACTCCAGATAAGCTCCTTTTATGAGTGTGGCCCTTGGAATCATGTCGTACAGAGGGTACTCAGAAGTTAGGTCAAATTCTTTCTTTTTTAAAATTTGAATCTTTATTGGTACATCATGATCACACACAGTATTGAGAATTTGTACCCAGCTTATGGTACAATTTAATTCTCATTTTTCCCATTCTCCCACCCACCTTACAACCACCCCACCCCATATACATAAACTTTGTTTCCCTTTTTTATTACCATCATATTTTTTCTTCCCCTTGTTACTTACCCCTATACCCCTTTCCCTTTGAATATTTTCTATTTTGCAATATCTACCGTATATTCTAGAGCTCATTTACATCTTCAGTTTCTCATACCAGAGAAAAGATACGATATCTACAGCTCTGTGACCTATTCTCGGTCTAGTTAGTCAACTTGAAAAACTCTCTTTGCCATGCCTGGGCCTCAACTTCTTTTTTCCATCAAGTAAATGAAGAAGTTGGCGTACCCCAAGATTTTCCCAATCAGACTGAAGATTTCTAAGGTGTGTTACATTTGAAGTTGTTAGATGCTACAAGGACAAGGGAGTCTATGATCAAATGATTGGTGAAATCATGCCTGAAGTGGTTGTTAGTTTCTCCTTTTTGTCTGTGGTGTTGGGGATGGAACACAGGGCGTCCCCATGCGAGGCAAGCGCTCTACACGGAGCCTGTTCCTGAACTCAGCACTTTTCTTTATGCCAGAACTGCCTGTGGTTATCACAGTGTAGATGTGTTTTAACTCCAATAAGGGAATTTAATATGAAGCATCCTCAAATATTTATTTCAAAGTAAATTTTTACTTTTCTAGAGCAGCATCTTGTGGCAGCGCTAGTGCTCACTGTGGTTCTTTTTGTCTTTGTGAATGGAGTGGCAGAAGATGTTGTTTCATTGTTTTAGAAAAAAGGGTCTGTCAAAGCTTACTGTTATGGCTTGTGCTTAGATGTCCTCCAAAGCCTCATGCAGCCCTAGGTGGGGCTCTCTCAAGGCTGTCTGGGCCTAGGGTATGAGATCCTGGAGACAGTTCATGGCACAGTGCTGAACTCAAGGGCACTAGGATGAAGGGTGTGAGTGCTGCTCACCCTACATAGCCTGGGCAAGATAAAAAGGGACAGAAAGTTGCTGCTAAAGTCCCTTGCTTGGTTTGCTGCTCTCTGCATGCCATAAACTGTTTCTCCTCTGTGATGCCCTCTTCCGTGTGGCACTGCGCCGTGGAGCCAGCAGACTGGGCTGAAACCTACACAGACTGTGAGCTAAATAAACCTTTTCCTCTTTAACTTTGCGTGTCAAATATTTTGTTTTAGAAATGACAAAAGTAACTAAGACACCTATGATCCTTCTGGAACATAAAGGAGATCTAAGATCTATGGCCCCTAAGACATCAGTCAATATTTCACTGTTTTCCAACAGGAAACTTTGGCTTTGCTCACTGGAGAATGCATTGTATGCAATCAGCTGGAAAGAGAATTATCAAAGAGAGTGCTTCTGAATAATGTGATGCCATTTCCTTAACTTTTATTGACTCCTCCATCTCATATAATGATGTTTTATTCTCCATCTTATGAAATATGGCTTTATGAAAAAGTCAATACCTGAAAACCCAAACATAGAAAGCATAAAAATGAGAGGAGAGCTGTTCATACTAGAGAATTCTTCATGTTACCAAGTGTCTCCTCCCATGGTTTATTTTTAAAAGAAAGGAAGTTGGATTTATAATGATTTCTCCAAGTTTTGCAGCAATTTGGAAGCTTTTCAGCAACTTTAACTCTGTATTTTCTTTAAGGGGATAAGGAGGCAGAGAAAAGGGGGTTGTAAGAAAGGGTAATGGGGGTGGAGAGAATTGAAATATTATTTATATACAAGCATGTGTAAAATGTTACATTGAAAACTAGTACTTCAAAAATGAATATGTACTAATAAAATGTATATATTGAAAGAGAAGTATTTTCTTTAAAATCAATATGTTCTCCTATTGTTACTGAGATCTAGTCCTTCTCTTCTGCTGCTCTCTACAGGGCAGGCTGATGGAGCATGTCTAGTCTTGAGGATGTGACATCTTTCTCCTTCACCCTACCTGTGACTTCCTTTGCTGGGTGGGGAGGACTTCCCCAAAGGAAGGGGATCACTACTTAATGGGAGTTAGTCACCCATATAACCACATTATTCATTTTTCCCAGGATTGTTTGATTTAATCTTCTTTGTGTGTGTGTGTGTGTGTGTGTGTGTGTGTGTGTGTGTGTGTGAAGCCAAGGCTGCCTTCAAATTTGCAACCCTTTTGCCTCAGACTGTCAAATGCTGGGATTACAGACATGCACCATGATACCCAGTTTATTTGTTTTGCAGAGATTATAATCCTTAATTTAACACCTTTGGAATTTTTAATTTTTTCAGCTTTTTGAGACAGGGTCTTGCCTGATAGTTCAGGCTGACCTCACATTTGCAGCCATCCTCCTGCCTTAGCTTCCGTAGGGCTGGGATTACAGGTGTGTGCCACCATGCCTGGCTGGAAGTCCTTTTTTTTTTTCTTTTTTGAGACAGGGTCTCACTTTGTAGTTCAGGCTGGCCCTGAGCTCACTATGTAGCCCAGGCAAGCCTCAAACTCAGCAATCCTCCTGCCTGTGCCTCCTGAGTGCTGGGATTACAGGTGTGAGTCACCATGCCCAGCACTGAGGTATGTGGTATTGATTGCTGGTGGGCGTGAGTCACCACGTCCAGTATTGTATGTGGTTACTGAGATCAAACTCAGGGTCTTGCACTTGTGAGTCAGGCGCTGGAACCACTGAGCTAAATCTCCAGCCCTGGAACTCAATTTTTATCATACATCTGGAGCATGTGTTCTATTGTACCAGCTGTCTGTGTTGCTAAAACTTTCCTCCTGCTAGTTGGGGAAGCAGGTTCTGTTTTAGATAGCTACAATGAATCAAGATGTACACAAACTTGATTTTAAAGGTGTTTCCTGCCTTGTTAACCCAATCATTAGACAAAAAAGAAACAGTTGGATCGTTTCTATGTTGACAAAAAGCATTAGATTTCCTGTAAGAGTGATTTGCCACTTTAGGCATAATTAGTCCACATAAACACTTATCTTTGTTAGTCAATGGGCTGCTAAGTCTTTATCCTTATCAGGAATCTTGTTAGAAGAAAATCTGGGCGCTAAGGGGAAGTGGTTGTTGATGGATGATATAGTTACTACTTACTGTGTTGCTGGATATCTGAATCTGTGGACATTATCAGCTACCTGGCTTATGTGGCCTCTAAAAGTTTATCACCTCTAAAATAATCTGTCCCTTTCTCCTTAAGCAGAAATCTGTCTTTCTTAGTTACCCTTTTCTGTAAGGGTAAAGTGAATGCCTAAGCAATGGCCCTTTGTAAATTGGTAAGTCCAAGACAAGAGAAACCAACAGAACACTAAGTCCCAGAAAGTTACTGGAGCAAGTGGAATGCAGTATTAGGGAGGGATGAAAGGGAGACCAGGATATCTTTGCGTCCCACCCACCCACTTCCATAGCAGGCTCCAGGGAGATACAGACAATGGATGAAAGGTGAGTTTGGATGATTTATCCTGTGACAGGACAGAGACATAATGACCTATTCTGGGAAGAGGGAGATTTCCTATCTGGTTTCAGCCCAGGCATCATGTGAATAGATCAACTTCTCAGTCTTGTTAGTTTTTTAAAAATCTATTCATATGGTTATAATAATAGGCAAGGGGGACTCTGAGATAAAGGATTTATAAATTTTGATGTCTAAGAGAGCAAGGGCTATGGATTTTTGTTTTATTTTTATTGTTTAGGTTTTCAATAGTTAATTTTTTATTCCTTTATTGCGTTTATTGGTATATTTTAGAAGTACATTATGATAAGAATTAAAGGTCTCATTTACACAGGCTGCTGTGCCTGTGGAGCAGCCAACAATGCTTCTCATTCTGAGGGCTGCTGTTTTTTTTTTTTTTTTTGTGGTACTGAGGATCAAACTCAGGACCTTGTGCTTGCCAGGCAGGTGCGGCACTACTGGGCTACATGCCTGCCCCTCTTTGCTTCTTCTATATTCAGCTTAACTTGAAAGAGAGAACACAGGTGTTAGAATTGGACCTGCCTGGTTTTGAACTCTGGTTCTGCTAACTACTCAGTTTCTTTATCTATGAAATGGACATAAGGGTATCTTTTTTTGGTGAGGGTATCATGATGACTTGGACAATTTCACTGCTTTTAATTATATTATGTGGAGTTGTGACAAGTGATTTCCCTATTGTCTTCCTGTCTTTGTGTGTTTCAATGATAAATACAACTTCATTGACTCTTAGATAGGATATTTATAGCACATTGTTAGGTTGTTGATTTTTAGGAAAATACTGCTTTGTGACATCTCCATATTCCCTGCTACTGTTTTTCACTCTCTAGCACATACACTGATCTCACTGTATAATCTTCATGAAGAAATTTTAAGCAACATTAGTGACCCAAGTTCAAGTTAAAATGTAGTTTCAAATTAAAGCCTTTATGAGATACCACCTCTCACCTGGGTCAAAGAAAACAAAAACAAAAAAACAAAAGAAAACAAAAAGGAAAACATAATCCTTCCCCAAAAATACACATAGGAAAAAAACCCTGAACAACCAACAAAAATTGAAAAGTGTGACAATACCAAGATTTGCTAACACAACCATTTTGGAAAACATTTATGTTATCTGAGAGAGCCAAATGTGTATTTTTTTTTTTTTTTGAGACAGGGTCTCGCTTTGTAGTTCAGGCTGACTCTGAGCTCACTAGCTCAATAGCCTAGGCAAGCTTCAAACTCAGCAATCCTCCTGTCTCTGCCTCCCGAGTTTTTTTTTTTTTTTTTTTTAGACAGGGTCTTGCTTTGTAGCTCAGGCTGGCTCTGAGCTCACTATGTAGCCCAGACAAACCTCAAACTCAGCAATCCTCCTGTCTCTGCCTCCCGAGTGCTGGGATGACAGGCGTGAGCTAATCCTCCGGCCCCCAAATGTGTATTTTATGCCATATAAATAATTATGTTAGTGTAACAAAATGCACATAATTTCTTTTGGCTGCTTTATTTATAAGAAACAAAAATTAGCAACAATTTAGTGGCTAGTAGTATCAGAACAAATTAATAAATTCACTGTGGTGTTTTGTTATAACAAACAGTATGCAGCAAGGAGGGGGAGTGGAGACCTTTGCTGGGTTTTATATCTTGATCTGAGAGGTGGTTACATGGAGGAATTTATTTTTTAAAAATGATTCAGCTGTACAGTAAAGGTCTCTGAATATATGTTATATTTTAGTAAAAGTTAACTAAATAAATAACTTATTTTCTAAAATTTAATGACAGATGCTCAGAAAGTTTGCTTAGGACATAATTAAAAGACATTATCATAATTTTATAATCCTGCAATGCAGACAAAAGAAAATACAACTTATAATAATTCACTACTTAAAACTCACCCATTTTTATGTTGTTTTTATTTCTGTACTGTCTTTATTGAAGGATAACTTATGAATAAAAATGCAAAGCTATTAAATGTACACTTCAGCAAGTTTTGAAACATGAATTCATGTGTCTTTATATTTAAAACCCCAACTAAGATAGAAAACATTTTTATCACTGCTTTAAGTTTCCTTCCTGGTTCTTTCTAGATAATACTCCTCCTCTCAAGCCTGGAGGAACCAAGTGTTCTAATTGTATCACAGTGGGTTAGTTATATTTATCCTTGAACTTCTCATAAATAGAACATTGATGTTCTTTTACTTGGCATAATGTTTTTGATAGTCTTCCAAATTGTTGAATGCTCAGCTAATTACCACTTTTTACTAATATGTTACAGTTTTGTTATCTATTTCCATGTTATTGAATATTTGAGTTATTTCCATTTGAAAACTGCTGAAGATTCTTGCACAAACCTTTCTTGAAGTATGTAGCCTGCCTAAGAAATCCTGTGCTTTTCTTCAGGTTACAAAGAATGTTTCTTTTAGAAACTTTGTTTTTCTTTAATATGTGTTTACAGCCTATTGAAACTTTTTTATGAGTACCGTGAGGCCTACCTCAAGCTTCAGTTTTTTCACTTTGGTCATCCAGCTGCTCCTGTTGAACAAAATCTTTCCTTGTTCCATTGGATTATTTTTGCCTCATCTCTTGCAAAGCAACCCGGCTCCTCTCATTGACTAGAATTGTACCACATTCCCACATCTCAGCCAATCACTGACTAAAGCTTTATATACTATTTATCTATTTGGGGATGTTTTATTCTGTTTATTGATCACTTTGTTCTTATGTCATTGTCTTCGGGACTGTCACATTAGAGTAAATCTTGAAATTATGTAGTGGGTGATTATTTACATTTAGCTAGATCAATTGTCTTAGTTATTTTTCTTGTTATTGAGACAAAATACCCAACACTCAAAGTTAAAGGAGGAAAGATTAGTGTAGCTCACTGTTTGTAGAGGTTTCAGTCTGTAGTTGGTTGGCTCCAAGGCAGGACAGCATGGCAGATGTCGCAGAGCAGGTAGGCAGTGTGCAGCAAGTGTTGAGAAACAAACAACCCTCTTTCTGTCCCTCAGGGCGGGTGGCACTCACACCCAGGGAGGGCCTTCCCATATGCACTACCAGAACAATGGCAAACAATCAGTGGAGTAATTTAGTGATTACCCACCCTTTATCCCAGAAGCACACACTTAATTATAGTATCACACACTCTAGATCCAGTCACCTCTGTAGAGTTCCACCTATGACCCCATGAGGCTTTGGGGGATATCAAGACATAAATTGTATCACGAATGCATTTATGAACTTCTTTACTCAATATCAGTTTTAATTTTTTAATAAAATAAATTGTTTATGATTCTGTTGACATTTTTACCCTTACTGTGAGGGCACTTCAAAAGGGTAAATTTGGTGTGGGAATGTAATGAGAGGAAGGAATAAAGGTGATTCAGAAAGAAAAAAGAGTATGTATAAAGGGGGTGGGGAGGTGTGGGTGGGTAGGGATATGGGTAAAAATGAGATCTAACTTGTGTCATATACTGGTACAAATTCCCCAATTTTATATGTGATTGTGAGATGTATATAAATTGTACCAATAAAGAATTCAATTTAAAAAAAAAAGGTAACTCCGACTATAGTAAATAGTGGCTTAAGGATAAAGTAATTGAGGGATATAATTTTATTTACTTTTTGATCTCCAATATCTCCAATATCACACAATAGCTGATTGTGCTTCCCTAAATATTCTCACTTCTCTTTTCTTGTTATTTATGTGTGTATGTGTGTTTGTGTGCGCACATGTGCACATTTGTGTGATTCACTTTCTTCTGTTCATTTGTCTTTTTGGAAAGTTATGTCACAGTGTTAACCCAAATCAAATACAAAGTGGATCTAAGATTATTAGGCTGTTTCACTTCCTTCTTGTCAGTGATTGGTTGAAGCTTTGGAGTGTGGGCCGATTCTAGCCAATGAGAGGTGCTGGGAATGAGTTTGGAATTCCTCTGATTTTCTAGCTGATCAAAAGAAACTGTGGGCTAACAGAAAAGTAACAATTTCTCTGTTGCTGTTGCTTTGATGTCATGGAGCTGTGTGGTACTTGGAAGAGCCATTTTATGAGTAGGAGAAAGTGTATGTGCTGACTTACTGAATTAAGCAGAATGGAGAGGAGAAGAAATCTGACTTCTCATGTCTTAATTAGTCTCCAGGCTCCCAGTTATGAAAGTTCATACGTTTTGTTCATTGTTCAAGCATTTGAATTGCTTTCTCTCTTATTTGCTTCCCAAATCATGCTGCCAGATAAATGGATTGTACCAGTTCTTTGGTGTGTTAGGCTCTCATACTAGGAATATTAAATAAACAAGGTATTAGGTTGAGAACCAAACTGTGAGCAAAGGCATGTTTTATTGATGCACTTTAGTCATCTGTATCCATAGTTCTAAGAGCAGGGAAATCACTTAACCTTATAAAGTATGAAATGTAGTTGAAGGAAGTTAATATTGTTACATCTTGGAACATAGCTACTTAGGATCCTAGTAACTGAAGATGAACAGAATATGGGAATGAAGTGAATCAAAAACATGTTCAGGTAGTGAGAGAAGTACATTACACATTTCTCCTGGCTGTGGGATCACATGAGGCTTGAACTTGCAAGGGGAAGGGGTGTTAAGTGGCCCAGTTTAGAAAGATGGGAGGAAGCAGGACCAGACAGTAGTTCAGGAAGGTTTAAGAGTTTCACAAAAGGGCCGGAGGGTTAGGTCAGTGGTTCCAGCGCCTGCCTTGCAAGGGCAAGGTCCTGAGTTCGATCCCCGGAAACCACATACAATGCTGGGCATGGAGACTCATGCCACATGTCACAGTGCCGGGCGTGGTGGCTCATGCCTGTAATCCCAGCACTCGGGAGGCAGAGGCAGGAGGATTGCTGAGTTCGAGGCTTGCCTGGGCTACATGGTGAGCTCAGAGCCAGCCTGAACTACAAAGCGAGACCCTGTCTGAAACAACAACAACAACAAAAATGAGTCTCATAAAAGACTGGACTCTGAGTTGCCTTTTATTCCATCAAGTCATTCATGTTAAAGAACAAAGGAGGGACAATGGCTTTGGGTCTTATAACCAACCTCCTTTGGTGCCGTGACTGTGGTAGGATCAGTTTTCCAGCCTTGGGCTAAGAAAACTCACACTCATAAAAGCAGCCAAATTCAAAATTGACAGCTACTTTATTTTAAAATGAAATTATTATTTCAAGTCAAAAGTGTGCAAAGAATTCCCGAAGAGGGTTCCAAGGCAGAGAATTTCAATTCTGATTGGCTTGAAATCACAGGTAGTCTTTTGGTTTTCAGTTTCATCAGGGATGACGCTCCATAATTTGAACTCCTGACGCTGAAAATTGAACTGAAGATGAGACTCTTCTGCACTTCAACTTCTACTGCCTTATTGACATTATTATGATTACTACTAGTTTATCCTGTCCAAGGTGGAGGAGGAGGAGAGACTAAGTCCTGGCCGTGAGAGAGACAACCACAGTCCCAGGAAAAACCTGTTCCGATTAGTCTGTTCGTCATGGTGAATGAGGCCTTCTCTTGACTTGAGCTGTGTTCTTTTCCGCTTCCAAACCGAACCCTTTTTTGCTAAATTTATATATTTTTATTCTAATGGGTGGAGGATTGGTATGGCTGCTATTAGGGCCAGCGATGTGGAGTTCACAGATTTAATTTCCTGGGTTAATTTTAGCCCTGCACACAGGTCAGGTTGGAAGTTTATCCAGAGACCTGTCTTACTTGCTAACATGCCAATGTGGTATTCTTGGCAAATATATTTACATATTTATAGCCACAGCTTGGAAAAATAATGTGAAAAACCAATTGTTTGCAACTAATGTTTGCCTTATCATGCATGAATCAAAGTTTATTATTAATTTAAAATAAGACACATGAAAGCTATCAACCAAGAAAAAGACTCATACTATAATACTTTTCATTTTAAAAAAGTACCACTGGGGACTGATAGTTTTTCCGTGTATGTGTGGGTGAGTGGGGAGGTGCAACTCAGGATAAAACCTTTTTCTACTTTCTTTGTGCACTTTTTTCACATAAAATACTATTGGCTTTACAAAAACCTCAGGCCTGTATCACAGACAATTGTACAAAATGAGTTCAACCCTTGAGTCATGTGGGTCCTATGTAAGTAGACACCAGGCTCATTGCTTGGAGCCTTTTTGCGTCATGTTGCTGTGTTCATTCATGAATAACAAGTGAGTTCAAAATATGTAACATGCTGATGACAAAAATTGGTAAGTCTTACTTTTTTGGCACTCGTTCATTGTACTGGTCTGACTGAATTCTAGGAGAGGAGTGGGAGCTGTCGTTCAATATTATCATGTGATTGTGTTAAAATATTGAATTGTGACTTCTGATGAACTTTGCTCCACTTACCTTCAGTTTAAATATCAAATATGTCTTTACAACTCCTTTTACATGTGAAGGTAATAAGGGAAAAGCCATTAGAGAAAGCCACTGGCCCAGTGATTATAGGGAGAGCATGGTAGGAGGGAGAATAAGAATAAGATACTCTTTCAAGAGGGTTTTTGGGAGAGAGAAGAGATATTCTGAAGGACCAGTGTCTGCAAAGAGTGGGGCAGAATGGGAAATATCCTTAGTATGATTCTCTTTGTGTCAAGTTACTTATTTCTATTTTTAAAATCTTCAGAGACGATCTAATAAGAATTACCTTTTGTCACTGAGACCAATAGGGATGGCCTAGTTTTATAGAAATGTATTTATTCTCCTTTTAAAAAATGTTTCTATCACTTGTCTTTCAAGCCTCTAAATCATTTAATAAAGTCTCTCAAAATTATTCCTTGGTCTTGTTCCACTCTAAGGCAGAGAGTCCAGTATCCTAGCGAAGGTCTGGGAGTGGGCATATGGCTCAGGTATGGACAATTAGACAAAAGAGAAAAAGCCTGAGAATGCCTGTGCCTTTTTGGGCTGCTTTCTTGCTTCTTCATTTTAATGGCATATAATCACTGATGACCGTGAAGTGGCCCCCTGGAGGTAGAAAGTTGGCTTGCAACATGGAATTAAAGGTCAGAAAGACTTGGGTCATTTAAGATGCTCTTGAACTATTGAACTGCTGTTACCATACTCCCTTGAAGTACTGGCATAAGTTTTCTAAGTGCCATTTCTGAGTGGATTGTATCTCTGTATTTCCTGAGTTTTGTTAGCAATAAATATTCTTATGGTTAAGCCACTGACATTTAACTCTGACGTGCCACCAGAGACTTTACCAACTGGCACAAAACACGTTAAAAACTTGCCATTTGTAAGGTACGATTAAGCAAAAAGGAAATAAGTCAGAGCTTATAGGAAACTACAACTGTCATCCACAATATTGTATTCCAAATGTCTATGTTCGTCCGATCCACTTGGTTCCATTGATTGACTTTTTAATAGGCAAATGCCACAATTGAAATCGAAGTATAATTTTAATTTTTAAAACCTTTGCAATTTGTCTGCTTTACATTGTTATTCCAATTATGATTTTATTTGAAATGCCACAATAACTGAAAATCATACAAAAACCCAAGAGAAATAGGATAGTTGAGTATTTGTATTTGTGTATGTGTGTGTGTGTATTAATCATTGCATTCAGCTGGTCATTTAAATGTATTTTTATTTTTGGAGCATTGGGGATCAGAGTGAGGATTTTGCACATGCTAGGCAAGTGCTCTACCCCTAAGATACATCCCCAGCCCTATAATATATTCAACTCCACCTGGGTGACATCCATGACTAGGAGTGTTAGAGATGAAAAGTTAACTAGAACAAATATGGTGACATTTGTGCCACAGATTCCAGTTTGGTAAATGGCACCATGATCCAAGCAGACGCTCAGGTTGGAAGCCACATGGTCATCCTTGAATCATGTTTCTTATACAGACTGTGTGTAATCAGGCAGAAACTCACTCTGGATCTGCCTTTGCAACCCTCCCTGACTCTCATCTGTGCTTCTTTTCTCTATTACTACCATCCTAACTAGAGCTACCACCATTTCCACACATGATCCCTCACCCCAACTTCTTTTCCATACGGTAAAAATATGTATGTTTACAATATAGTTTTATTAGTGCCTATTAATTATTATAAAATATCAGACTTCAATGTGGTGTTGTCCTACAAGACTATAACACATTTTTGTTTTTTTGAGACAGGGTCTTGCTTTGCAGTTCAGGCTGGCCCTGAGCTCACTATGTAGCCCAGGCAAGCCTTGAACTCAGCAATCCTCCTGCCTCTGCCTCCCGAGTGCTGGGATTACAGGCGTGAGCCACCATGCCCGGCACTAACACATTTTGATCATATCCATCCCCCCCACTTCCTTCACCTACTTTCCTCTTCTCCCCCATGATCCCTTTTCAATAACAACATAAAGGAGGCCAAAATCTTCTTTTCTAGCTCTTCTGCAGTTTTGTGATACTTTTTTTTTTTTTTTTTTTTTTGAGACAGGGTCTTGCTTTGTAGCTCAGGCTGGGCCTGAGCTCACTATGTAGCCCAGGTAAGCCTCAAACTCAGCAATCCTCCTGCTTCTGCCTCCTGAGTGCTGGGATTATAGGCATGAGCTACCACATCCTGCACTGTGGTCTGTGGCACTGATTGCTGGTGGGTGTGAGTCACCACACCTGGTGTTGTTATATGTGGTTACCTGGGATCAAACTAGGCATCAAACCAGGGACCTTGCACTTGCCAGGCAGGTATCAGAACCACTGAGCTAAATCTCCTGCACTCACTTTTTCTTTTAAAAAGCAAAACCAAAGTCCTATCCCTGGCACATACATTTTTTTTTTTTCTGATCTAACACCAGTCATGCCTCAACATCATGTCCTGCCTTGCTGTTCCTTGTATAACCCAGCCCTGGCATGGGAGCCTTTGGGCAGTTTGTAGCATGCACAGTGCTCCCTTCATGGTAAGCACGGGCTGTCCATCGTTTCCCCTCACGCAGGCCTCTGCTCTGGGATTCCGCAGGGAGGTCTCTCTGAGCCCCTGTTGGTCTCTGGTCCTTCCACTGTATTGTAGTGAAACTACTTTTTTGCTCCCCGAGCTCCCTGAGGGCAAGACCATAGCTGTCTGGATGCCTCGGAAAGGATGGGTGAATAAACTGAGCACAAGCTCTGCTCTTTGCAGTCCTGACTCTGCCCTCACTGATGACAGCTTCCAGGCCATTTCTTTCACTGGTTGCTTCTGTGTTTGCACCTGTGAAACATGGGGGAGTTTTCAGGGCCTGAGAATCTTAAGGGCCTTTGCGCGAGGTTCCTTCTGTGTGTTCTGCTTAGGCAGTGTCGTATGCTGTGTATGCATCCGGCTAACCTGTTGCCCGGAAGAATGGGCAGCGGGCTGGGTGCAGTTGCTGAGAAATGCAGGCATCGCTCTCCTTGTCCTAAGGACAGAACTCCAGCTGAAGCAGCCTGGGCAAAGCAAACACAGGAATTCAGCAAAGTCCTCTTCGGGCTTTGCATCTTTTCCTCACTCTTCCTCCCCTGGTTGACCCTCTCCCTTCCTCCCTCCCAGAAAGGTCTTGGAATCTTCACGCCTGATGCTCTTCTCTTAACAGAGGGAATCAGAAACTTTGACTCATTCACAGTGATCCAGGCCACACAGCCATCATTTCTCTTCCAGGCTTCTGGCCATGGATTTGGAGAAAAACAGTTTCTCTCTGGACCCTAAACCCATGAACATCTCTCCAGCTCTGTGAGCTATTTGGTTGAGCCCCAGTAATTACTGTTTGGACCTCAGTTCTTTCTTTTGTAACATGTGAATTCGAAGCCCCCCTTCTCGTCATTATAATGACTGTTAAATAAAATGACAAAAGATACCAAGCACAGTGTGTAGTGCAGTAACCCATTGGACCATGTCTTTAGAGAGAAGGAGGTGGGTAACTCAGGGACATTTTTGCTTCCTTTGCCTCTTCAGCATCCTTTAAATTAACTGTGTATACCATTTCTGTCTAAGTAAATGGCCAGTTTTGCTTAGAGGCATGGAATTAAAGCTACAGGAAATAAGGCTGAGCTGAGTAGAATACAATAATTAGGGTCATCAATACATTTATACACCTGGATCTGCTTCAGCAGGGCCTGCAGCCTGTAACCTATAGCACCACTGGTCACGTCAGGCAGCCGGCGCTGTTGAGGCCACACTGGGCTTCTGTCTCCCCTCTCTCCCCTTCTTGGGGGCTGTCCTTCCAGGATGGGGACCAGTGGGAGCAGGGGCTGGCCTGGACTGCCTGTCCCCAGACTCTAACTGCAGCCCCCCTTCCTGCTGCTGCTCCCCTTCTGTGCAGTGAGCTGAGGGGGTCGGGAGGAGGCAGCTCAATCGCTCACTGTCAAACCAGGGAGAAACGGGGCAGAATGAGCGAAGCCGCCAGCTCCACCTTCACGGTGTCCAGCGCTGCCGTGTTTGAGCTCCTGTGGGAGTTCGTGAGAGGCGTGGAAGGAGCTCTGCCTGGAGACAGGTGGAGTCCGGCCAACTCCGCTGCGTGACGATGGAGTTTGTCAGCAGAGGAAAACCTGTGTGGAAGGCCGGGAATCAGCAGCTTCCTGTCTGCCGGTTTTGTTTACCTGGGAGAAGTAGTCTTAGAGCCCAAAGCAACGAAGAATTTTGGAGTGGGTTACTCTGAGATGTTTTATTCGTCTTAAAGGCTGGAAAATCACTGAATGACCCAGAAGAGGGGACGCTAACTTCTGGGTTAGGATGAGGGTTCTGGATTCCAGCCAAAGGGAGGAAGGAGAAAAGGAAGAAAGAAGCCAGACGTATCAAGCTCATTTCTACCTCAGGATTTTTGTTTCTGCTCTTTCTTTCCCCTCCTAAATCTCCCAGCTCCTTCATTTAAGTCTGGCCCTCAGGACACCCTAGCAGGGAAGCCTGAGGAAGCACTTCCTTCCGGGTGTTGAATAGGCTCTCCTTCCTCTCACCTGTAATGCTTCTCGGTGAGTCCAGCATATCTGTAAGTTTCTAAGTCAAATTTGTAAACGAAGAAATCCACCCCCCCCCAGAATCTCCCATTGATGCATGTGTCCATTTTGTAGTAATTGCCAAAATATAACAAAGCTATTTAAATTCAGAATTAACTGTAATATCTAAGTAGTCACTGGCTGAAGCTTTCAGGTGTTTTAGGGTTTCCCTCTTAAGTCACCTTTGTGTGTTTAATTGTGGACAGGTTATGTAATGTCATTAATTTAATTTAAAGGCATCACAATTATTTGGTTTTTATGTGAGCTTTCCTCACAAAAATTGATAAAGCCCATGATTAACAGAAGATTCTCTTATTTATACAAAACATAGCAATCTTGGATGGGATGAAACCTTTTTGCTTTAACCATCCATATGTACTTTGAATTAAATATTTCAAGAAAGAACTGCTGTAGACATGCCAGTGCCTGGGGTGGTATGTCTCGCCAGGCTGGGCAATTTCTAAGGCATTGAGTAAATCATTGTGAAATTATTCTAGTTTGGTAGAGAAGACAAGCAGCTTATTCGTGGGCCAGTTCCTAAGATGTGATTGCTCAGCCCTAGTGGTCTCATTCATATTGATGTGCAAAGTAGGTATTGGTCACTTAGCCTGCTAAACAGGCTCTAGGGGTTAAAGATTCAGCAGAGACAGAAGAAAGAAATATTCTTCTTCCCATCAAACTTTTATGCCAGAAGGAGGAGACATATGAGTCCAAAGTAAAGTATACAGTATGTTGGAAAGTGAATTCTGTCATGCAGGATAGGGAGGCAGTTTAAAGTGTGATCATAAGGACGACTCTCAGGTGACATTTGGACAAAGAATGAAGGAGGTCAGTAAAGGGCAAGTGAAAGGGCAGGCTAAGAAGAAGGAATGCCTACTGGGAGAGCAGGATATGTTGGGAGTACAACAAGGAGACCAGTGTGTAGACGTTAGGAAGCCAGGCAAGGGGGTGTTGCTGGTCACTCGGGGCTCTGCCCAGTGGAAGGACCTCTGTACTCCATGCTGAGTGGATCATGAACCTAATCCAGGATTACCCAGAGTAACACGCTCTGACTCACATTTTGGAAGGAGGCCTAGACTGAATCATTTGGCAACCTGTGTTAGTTTGGTTAGAACAGCCATAGCTACCCATAAGAGGCTTGCATGAGAGGTTATTCCTATTTCGGCTCAAATTCCTGTGTGTACTACTAACATGCAAAAGAAAAAAAAAATCCCATGTTTCACTCTCAGGAGTGTCAGAAATCAAAACCTAGAGAAAGGGCTATGAGTTGTGAAGTCATGTTTCTCTAAGAACATTTAGTTCTTCTTCTCTGCCCCACCTCCCTTTCCTTACTTATATGATTGAAGAATAGGAGTAAAACAGAGGTAGTTTGGGAAGGTTTAACCTGAAATATCTTCACTAATCCCCTGCTATGATATTCCTGGTCACATCACACTTCATGCCATAGAATCTCATGCTAAGTTGGCCTGAGTCATTCTCTTCTGAACCTTTAGTATTGACCTAATTACTCATTTTTATGGCCTATGAGCAGGGGTTTATGTAAAACCTGCAGCAGTTCATCTGACAAGGGGTTTCTGATGTATTTTAAAATTTGAAAAATAGCCCAGGAGCTTAGTTTGTATGGAATATGCTGGATTTCCTGGGTTTTGAGTTTGTTATGTAGACAAGAAGGTAACCAGACTTTTCCAACAAATGGGATGGGCAGAATGGCCTGCCTTGAATGTCCTCAGTGAGGCAGAAGAGGTATGCAAAGGCTTAGGGAGATGGGAAGCCTAGAGAGGTTTGATCACACAATCCCGTCTGCTCCACAGAGCGTTCAGAGGGTTCTTGCTTCACCAAACCTGGGAGGGATGGGCTGGTAAAGGGAGCTGACATCCCTGGGGACCTTGTGGTGGCTCTTTTCTGTGGGCCACCAATGTCTGCCTTTGGCTGGGCTTGATGTTCTCACTTCAGAGGAACTGGGGCCAGGCTGGCAGAGAACAAGAGGTTACTTAATCAAAAAGATGACCATAGTTACTATAAGCGAAATCAAAGCTGAAGTTGTCAGAATAGTATTGCTTTTGCTCATGGTATTCCTTGAGCAGAAATAGATGGACAGCCTGGGAAAGTCTTCCCTGTCTTGCATGGACAGAGAGCTCTACATCTGGTAGAGAGAATCTTTAATAGAAAGTTGTGTCCCCTCACCCCACTCCCAGACCCTCTATAATGAAGGGAAAGGCAAGTCTTCTTACACAATTCATTCTGCACAGCCAAAAACGTGTATTGTCATTCTTTATACTAACCTTTACTTAAGAAACACAGGCTGTGTATTAAGGTGATTGTTTTTGTTGGAAAGAGATAAAAATAGCTTTTGGTGAGTCTAAGATTAGAAATCCAAAATACCTCTATAATCCACCAAGAAGGGGATCTCCGATGTTTGAGTTTTATTTGTGTCATGGTGGACCTGGAGTGGTCCTCAATCCCACTCTGTGGATATATCTCCAGTTGTAGAAGTCATAGTTTGAAAAGAAAAGCAATATTAACGTAGGCTGAGTTACTACATCCCTTAGCCTATCTAGTTTTATACTCTTGAATGCGTGGTCTTCCTAAGCTTTGGTCTTTTCCTCTTTAAGAAGTTAATGATTAATAAGTCAATGATTCTTGACTGTAGCTACAGACTGGAATCTTCCCAGGAAATGAAAAACATGCTCATTCCCCAAACCTTCCCTGGAGATTTTGATGTAACTGGCCTTGAGCGGGGCCAAGAACTGGTGTTTTCCATGTCTCACCTGGTGATTCAAATGTCCCTCCAGGGAAGAGCCCTTCTAGCTGAAGTCATCCTCAAGCCCTGACAGGTAGAGTCCACAAAAATATTTCTTTACCTAGAGAGAGAAATAGTGTCTGACATGTTTGAAGTCAAAGTTTCAAAGCCCTTCAGAGGAGAAAAATCTTAAACTTCTACAGTGGACACCTGAGTGACAGTCTGCCTGACACACGAACAATTTGGGCATGACTGGAATTTTAGTTTTAATTTAAAACAAAAGTCTTCAGTTACAACCCAAATACTGGCCACTTGTGCTTCAGATAGCCTCAGATTCAGATTTAACACTTTAAAGGTTCTGGAAGGAACACCACAGCTTCCTTTCCAGTGTAAAGTTAATTGAGAACTCCTGGGCCAGTGTCTCTAAGGACAGAGATCTGCCTGTATGTAGGTGAGAGACTTCAAAGCCTGTGCGGAAAATCCTGAACCTTCATTTAACCAACTTGAGTTACAACAAGCCCTTGTAAATAAATTAAGTCCATAAGTCAAAGGGCCTCTGTATTCCAAAATTACAATCTACAATATTTGTTTTTTGTGGGAGAAATGTAACTGGTCAAACCACAGGGGACCTGGGTTATGGGATGGTCATGCTATGGTCTGAATGTTACTGCCCCCAATTTATATGTTGAAACCTAGTAACCAATGCGATGATATTAGGAAATGGGGCATTTGGGAAGTGATTCAGTCATGAGGGCGCTTGCCTCAGGAGTAGGACCAGTGAGAGAGCCCCGGGGCCTGTCCTGCTGGGCGATGGCACAGAGAAAGTGCTTTTCTGAGAAACAGTCCCTTAATAAGCACCAGATCTGCTGGCGCCATCATCCTTGACTCTCCAGCCTTCATACTGTGAGCAATACTTTTCTATTCTTTACAAATTATTTAGCTTAAAGGAAAAATGAGAGTCAAGATACGTTGTGTACAGGTACAAATTCTCCACGATGAATGTGATCATAAGGTATATCTAATATGTACCAGTAAGTTAAAGAAATGATTTAGCTTAAGGAATTTTGTTATTGTAGCTTGAACAGTCTAAGACAAATCCAAGTAGTTATTCTAGCCATTCTAATGATGGGCTGGATGACTGTCTAAAGATTTATTCACAGTGTGTTCCCACAGCCTAGACTCGGGGCCTGAGCTGCTGGGTAATCTGCACCTTGTTTATACTCCTGATACTCTGTGGCAGTTCCCCTTCACAGTGGCTTACGCTTCTTCAGCTTTAGTTACCCATGGTCAATCATGGTTCAAAAATATTCAGTGAAAAATTCCAGAAACAATTCCTACATCTTAAATACTGTACTGTGCTGAGCAGCATGATAAAATCTAGTGCTATGCCATGAATCTGCCCTGCATTCCACATGGTCATGTGTATACACTACAGCCCCTGTTAATCTCTTAGAAAACATCTTGGTTATCAGATCGACTGTTATGCCATCGTAGTACTCATGTTCAACTTACCTTTATTTTACTTAATCATGGCTCTAAAATGGAGAGTAGTGATACTGGCAATTTTGTTATAGTATATTACTGAAATTATTTCATTAGCACATTAATCTTACCATGCATCAAACTTTATCTTAGATACATAACTATAGGAAAAATATTGTGCATAGAGTTTAGTACTACCCATGGTTTCAGGCATCCACTGAGGATCTTTGGACTGTCACTCATGGGTAGGCGGGAACTAGAATGCTATAGATTCAGGTATTTACTCATCCCTTCTGCTCACTGATGGATACTCTCATTTCTGTGTCTCATTCCTGTTTCACTTCTAGCTAGCCTTTGATAAATTGTTGCTCCTATTTTGAGATTCATGAGAATAACTCTTACTTCTCAGCTGGAAATCACAGAATAGATATGCAACCTTGAGGAAGTGCCTTATTCACCCTGGGCATCAGTCTTTCTTTCTTTCTTTCTTTCTTTCTTTCTTTCTTTCTTTCTTTCTTTCTTTCTTTCTTTCTTTCTTTCTTTCTTTCTTTC
>PVIC010007446.1:0-50994 GCA_004025085.1 Thryonomys swinderianus | reverse complement strand
GGGCTCCTCAGTTGTCATCTGTGTTAACTGTACACCCTTGTCAGACAGTCTTGCCCTAGCAGCACCCAGCTGACTGGAAGCCCCTCCCTAGCCAGGGGGACTGCCAGGTGCAGTCAGTGGGCCTCTTTCATTCCCATAACATACATGCAGTCTGGAAAGCATGTTGGCCAGGCTGCCCAAGGCTCACCCTCAGCTTTCCCTGCATCCTATTTCCTTAAGCTCACCTGTGGTATCTGGATGTATCTGCACTGACTTCCTATGCCAGGTCCTAGGACAGAGGCTGAAGCCCAATATGCCCCTGACCAGGCCACATGTTCTGTGAGGGTGGTGTCTTTGGAACAATGCAGACCTGGGCTTACTCTGGGAGAAAGGGTAAAATGAGGACACCTTAGCCTGGTGAAGGGAGCCCAGGCCTTCCTGCACAGGGCCCAGGGCTCAGGTCCTGCTGCCCCTTTTGTTGCCCTGAGCTTTGATCCTCACATCCTACTAGGCATGCAGGGCACCTGAGACTAAGAGTAGACAAGTTTTGTGAGCTGGGACACTGTGCACGGTGCTAGGAGGAGATGAAGCTTTCTGCTCAGCAATGCTAGCCTTCCTATGACATAAGGCACATGTGTGACAACAGTCTGCTATATGTGATTGCATGTTTTGTGGTGCTTTGAGCACCAGTTTGTCCTCAGTCCTTCTGGGTCATCTGGGAGTAAGGCTAGGGTGGGATGGATTATCCTCCTCTCCCTTTGTCTTCGGGTATGTTAATTGTCCACTACACTCCTAGATGCTTGGAATAAAGGGGGAGAGGGGAGGTTCCCTCATTTTTCATACCCTGCAGTAATTTCCCAACAGGAAGGCTCCTCAGGACGAATTGCAGCTACCCTCTGGCCATAGCTGCTGCGATGTGCTTATAGAGTGGACGTGGTTCCAGTGCATTTGAGCTTGTGAGGGCCGTTTTCCTGCACATCCTGTTCCCTCCCACTACACACATGTCTCCCCAGGCACCAGCCACAGCCTCTTACCCTTTGTTCCGTCTCTGACCCTACAGTCTCTGATAATAAATCACTCAGCAGTGGATAAATGAGCTGATCCCTGTGTGTGAAAAAAAAGATTAGGCTGCATCTAAGAAAATGAGGTTCTAAGCAGGAGAGGTCTCATGTCCCTACTTCTCCTCTCTTGTCCCCAACATCCCACCTTCCCATATCTGGAACTGGAATCATCAAGTTTGTCTGCAGTGTCTGGGTTGAGCCCCACCTTGGAGATGGAGGCGAGGGTCTTGTGTTCCTCCTGCTGATGCACGTGGTCCTGGGCCTGAGCTGCTTATTGCAGATGCCTCGATGCCCACTTTAATTTCCTGCCTGGTCTTGATGGATGCAGATAGAAGAGCTAGGAAATGGTGCTGCTCATAAGGGGAGCGGAAAGAAGGAAGCCTTCAGCTCTGGGGTCTGCACCCTTGTCTGCCCTCCTCCCTGAGAGTTCACCCTCAGAGCTGTAGCACGAGAGAATATGGCTCTCCTCCCGCTTTGTCTCACACATTAGTGAGCTCATGTATTCCGTGTGTACCCTGTAAACACAGGCCCCTGTGCCATAGGGTTCCTATGGGAGCTGGAGACACTCAGGGAGCACCTGAGCCCTTTTCACAGCCGTGGAGGAGGCATCCGAGGAGTGGGGGACCTGGTGCAGGTCCAAGGATGAGGTCTCGAGGAGGGGACATTGAGGTTGTGACTCAAGAATCAGAAGGGCAAACAGATCTCTTCACCAGGTGGCCAAGGCAGGCTTGTCCCCAGCACTGAGGCCAGGAGAGGGCATGGCCTCTATGACCACAGAGCAGGCTGCAGGCAGTATATTGCCTCATGCCATTCTCCCTTGTTGTCTACTGGAACCCAGGGTCATGGCCCCATGCTGTTGGCACCCTGCTTGGGAGCTGAACCTCACTGCTCAGGCTGGGCACTGGTGCCATCTGCCAGAGCTGACCTGAAGGATGACAGTGGGCAGGGCAGGATTCTGGTGGAGAAAACACAGGGCAGAGTCCCCAGGCCACTGCACAGGGTCACATGGAAGCAATGGCTATGGTTGTCTTCACTGTCCCTTCTCCTTTGTGACCCTTGTTTTTGTTTGGGGATGTTAGGGCCTGGGCTCTGGATGTCCTCCCAAAGCACAGATGGTGAAAGCTTGGTCCCCAGGGCAGCTGTGTCCAAGGCAGGGCTGTGGAAGAGTCCAGACCATGCAAGCTCCTCAGCAAGTTAATCCACTCCTGGTTTCCCAGCTTAATGACGCCTGCAAGGTGCCGTAGACCAGGGGAAATTTAGTCCAGCCAGAGAAAGCAGGTCACTGGGTTGCCCTGGAAGGGGATGGTGGGAACTTTCCTAGTCACTTTCTTGTCCCTGAGAGTACCCAATTATTTCCACAGCTCAAAGGAAGAAAAGTGTAGAGGCTTCAGTCTGTACATTGGCTCCAAGACAGGACAGCACGGCATAGGGCTGTGGAGAGAAGCTGCTCTAGGCATGGTGAATGGAAGCTGAAGTCAAGGAAAGAGCCAGGAGGAAACCAAACCCTTCCAGGTCATACACCAGTGACCACTGCCTTCAACCAGACTGCAGTTTCTAAGAGAAAGTCAACCTCAGCTCCAGGATCCCATCAATATCCAGATACCCTTCAGTGAGTGTGCGAGGCTCAGAGGACTCTAGATATCCATTGACCTGCCCATCTCTCTCTTTCTGCTCCTCTGTTGCTCTGCCTCTGTCTTGGCTTCCCAGCTTCTCAAACTCCCCCACCATGAGGGTCCACCTTGTCACAGGCCCAAAAGCAACTGGACCAACCACAGACTGAAATCTTGGGAACCACAAACCAATTTAAATGCTTCTTCCTTTCAAGTCATCAGTCTCAACATTTTTGTAACAGCAATAGCAAGTTGACCTTTACAGGCACTGCTCTGGCATGCATGCATCTCAGGACCACACTGGAGCTGTGTAACCCTGGTCCAGATGCTGATGCTGTAGAGCAGGGCCTCTGGGTGATGCGAATGAGGTAACATCCTGATAGCCATGACTTTGGGAGAGGAGGCAGGGACAGAGCCAGTGAGCTTGCTGTGTCTTGCGGTGGGAGGATGCATCACAAAGTACCTTCCTGGGGTTTTCTTACAGCATTAGAAGGTGACTGAGATGGAATTGGCCTCCCACTTGCTCAGTCAAGATGAGACCCCTGCCCCAGGATTCCTACCTGACCCAGGTGCAAGCTCAGTCTATCTGTCTCAGAGCTTTGCTGAAGCCCTTGAGAGACAGTGCTGCTGGAGCCATCTTGTGCTTATGAGGAAAAAGCCTGTCCAAGAATGGAGCCTGCATGAAAGCTGTGGAGAAGACAGAGTAAGCTCCGGCACAGGTGACCCAGTGGGGCCATTTCTATGCATTCTGGGAGCAAGATACACCTCTAACTGTTCCCACTACGTAAACCAGCAAGTTCCACATTCTGTCACAGGCTGCCACCAAATCCTGAGCAACATAGTACCTCTCCTTCCAAGCTCAGAGATGCTGGAAGGTGGAGGGGCTGAGTGTGCAGGAAGCCACCTGTGGCTGCCTGGTCATGTGGGGAACTAGAGCTAGGGAGGAGGCAGGGCTACAGGACAGCCTGAGCAGCACCCCTAGCACACGACAGAATGACCCAGTTTGAGGCCAGACTTATCTGCCTCAGGACAGAAAAGTCCCTCGTTCCTGTTTATGGTTCATGAGCCCCACTTCCTTACCACTCCGAGAGGTGACACCTGTAAGAACTGTGTTTCCAAGCAAAGAGAGGCTGAGTGGCTGAACCATGGTCCCAGAGCTTGGTTAGGAACAGAGTTGGGGCCTGAAATCGGGTGTCCCTGGTGCCAGAGCTCTCCTTCTGTTGTTTTTCTCTGTAATAAATTCTGACATCTTCCTGAGCTGTTTTAAGAGATAATGCCTACTGGGAACTATGTGTATGCTGGCTACTCAGGAGGCTGAGGCAGAAGGTGGCTGAAGCCCAGGAATTTGGGATTGTAGATGCCATGCTGATAGGTTGTCCACACCACCTGTGGGACCTGTAGCTGAAGTCCCCAGGCACACACATCTGCTGTTCTGGTGTTCATTCCGCAGGTGTGGGGCTCCGCGTGAGCAGCATAGAGTGTGGCAGGGATGCACTGATCTTGCCAATGCCACAGCTGCCAGCTATCAGAGAATTAGCCAGCCCTGAGCAGCCGTGTGACAGCTGTAGCTTGGGGCAGGACACCCCCTCCCTGGCAAGGTCGTCGGTGCAGCTGCATGGAGGACCCGTGGGTCTGAGTATGAGTGTGAATTGCATGAGTGACCAAGGTTCGTGGGTGTGAATGCACACAGGCGGGTGCTGTTTCTTGTTGCTCCAATTTAAAAAAAAAGTGTTTTTCTGGGGTCTTGCAGGAAAGGAAGCAAAACTCTTGGGCCCCTGGGAGCCTCATTAGTGTATGTGGTGTCTTGCGGCCCATCGGTTTCCTCCCATGCAGCCTCAAGACAGAGCCTGTCTGCTTGTGTGACCAAACCCAATGCTGCTGATTTTATGTCTCCAAATATGTGCCCAAACCCTCTACCCTAAGGTGACAGAAGGAAGGCACTCCAGAGAGGGTGGGGCTTCAGGAAGGGGCAGGTCCCCTTATAAAAGTGGCCCCCCTGGAGAGCCTCTGTCCTTTCTGTCATGGTAGGACACAGCTCCCATCCAGGAGCCAGAAGCACCCCTCAGCAGACACGGAGCCTCAGAGTCCTGAGAGACAAATTCCTGCCACTCATAAAACTCTGGTCCCCTCCCTTGTCTTCTGCCATAGCTGCCTTCAAGCTGTGAATCCCTAGGAGGAGGTGACAGTCTAAGGGATCTTCCACCTCTTCCTCCCCTGGGTCTGGGAGGTGGCTGTACCCATCCTTGCCCACCTGCCCCTGGCTATGTGTTCCTCGTGTTCATGGAGGGGATGAGGCACTGGAATGGGGTGGGTGAGGTGGCCAGGCCTAGATCCCAGGAGGTTTCTACTTGTTCTTGTTTCCGTTCTGCTGTGGTCATGGCGTCCTAATTAATGGGGAACTGTCTCTTGCTTTTGTGCAGGGGAAACCTCATGTGTGGCACTGAAAGGGCTGAGATGTGACGCCATTTTTTTTTCTTTTTTTGAGACACTGTCTCACTTTGTAGTTCAGGCTGGCCTTGAGCTCATCATGTAACCCAGGCAAGCCTCAATTTAGAAATCTTCCTGCTTCTGCCTCCCAAATGCTGGGATTACAGGCGTGAGCCACCACACCCAGCGTTGTGGTATGTGGTACTGACTGCTGGTGAGTTTGAAGCACCACACCCAGTATTGTTTGTGGTTACTGGGGATCAAACTCAAGACCTTGCACTTGCTAGGCAAGTGCCAGAACCACTGAGGTAAATCTCCAGCCAAGATGTAACACCATTTAGAGTCGATGTATGGACCATCTTAGGTCTATGAGTACTAGGGCTTAGCTTGGGTACCTGGGACATGTGGTGCCTGAGAAAGTACCCCCAGCCCTCACGCTGGTCTTACTTCCCCTCTTCCTTCTGACTCTTCCTTCTGCCCAGAGGCAGACGACTTGGGCCCACAAGAGGTGGCTGAGCTCTGAGTGCCCATGTCCCTCAGTAGGTGACTTCTTGTTGCCTTTTTGGAAGAGAGACCTGTTTATACAGCCTCTCAGGGATAGCATTGCTAGTGCAGAAGTGACCATGTACAATGAGAGAAAAAAAAAAGGGTCTCCTAGCTAGAGGATGGTGAGCCCAAAAGTCCAGCTCATGGCCCAGGCCAATTTGTAGCCACCTGACCTCCAACATGGAAGAGAGTCCAGGTAGGTGTGCAGAGCCAACTCCCCGACTCATAGCTGATGTCAGCCTCATGGCAGCAGAACCACCCAGCCAACATGTAGCCATGGTCTCGTGAGCGATGTGTGTGTTTTAAACCATTGAAATGGTCACATTTGTTACACAGCAGTAACTAAGCAACACATCTCTTGTTAATTTGTTTGTAGGGGATGAGTGACTTGACATGCAAGGTCTCTTACCCCTTTCATCCCTGCAACTGGGAGCAAATATACTTCCAAGGATTTCTGAGGGAACATCAAGATACTTGAATTCTACTGTAACAGGATAAAAATGATGAAAATAAAGATGTGTTGGGGACAGGATGTCCTGAAGCCACTGCAAACATACCTTCCCCCAGGAACAGGGACACCTGTGTGAAATCATGAATTGATACTGCTGTGAATGGACTCTCATTTGGTGAGGGACTCCCTATCCCTCCAAGGCAGCAGGAAATTGGACTTCTACCTCTGATGCTGACCAGAATGGTGAGGGCCCTCTGGCCTCTGCCCACTCTCTCTAAGACCAGTGGTGAATACCAAAGATCTCACGTGCCAAGCATGTACCCTGCCACTGAGTTACACTACAGCCCAGAACCCTTGGCTGTCATGGAAACTCCCTGAAAAGAGTGCCACCAAAGAAAGTGGAAAAGAGAGTGGACTTCTCAAGTTTGTCAAGAAACTCAGTAAATGGGCTGGAGGGTTAGCTCAGTGGTTCTGGCACCTGCCTCGCAAGCACAAGGTCCTGAATTTGATTCCTGGTAACCACATACAATGCAAGGCGTGGAGACTCACGCCCACGAGCAATCAATACCACTTACCACAGTGCTGGGTGTGGTGGCTCATGCCTGTAATCCCAGCACTCCGAGGCAGAGATAGGAGGATTACTGAGTTTGAGGCTTGCCTGGGCTACATAGTGAGCTCAGGGCCAGCCTGAACTACAAGCGAGACCCTGTCTCAAGAAAAACTCAGTAAAATATTGTCCCAAAAGGAAAGGTACCATCCACCTCTTTTTCACCAGTTCAGAGTTCTCTTCACTTTCTGCCAAGGGTAGATATTGGCATGATTCCCATTTTAGAGATAAGGAAACTGAGGCTCACAGAAGGAAAGTGTCCAAGGTACAGGCTCCAAGGGGCAGGGCAGAGTCTGACACTGCCTATTGCTCTATGTCTCACAAAGTAAGGGCTTGGGCTCCCTGGGAGATGGCCAGGCTTGCAAAGCCCTGGAGTGGAACTGCACAGCTGTGTCTCCCATTACGGATCAGAATATCTTACCCTGATGTCTCAGAAGCAGTGGAAACTGTGAGCCAGTGTTGTCTCCCAACCACAGGTGCTCCATTTCAAGTTCCTGTTTCTTCTGTATGATCATCTTCATGAAATACTAGTAAAAAACAAGGATCACGGTAAGAAGGCAGCAGGAACAGCATGGCAGAAACGGCTTACACACCTACCCTTGATGGGACCAAGGGACATGCAGGGGTGCCTGGGATGCCTTATTTCATGAAAGCCTGTCCTATTTCTCAGTGAAGACTGGCACCTCAAAGGGATCTAGGGGTTCCTTCAGACAGACACCACCAAGGAAGCCAGGGCCAATGGAAGCACTCACAATGGCACAGTTTACCCCCTTGTTCCAGTCGTGCCTGCAGCTGGCCTGTCATAAAACAGTGAGTCTTCCTCCCCTTATTTTATACTAAACCAATGGCTACCAAGAGTTCAGACCTTGTGTAAAGTATGTATAAGATGCAAAGAAGGAATGGGTAAGAGGCTAGCTCAGAATCTGGAAGGACTTCTAAAGAGGGAAGCTCTGACCTGGGCTTTGATGGATGAATGGAAGTTTGGTATTGGTACTTGAGGCAATGGCAATAGCAATAGCATGACAGAGCCCAAAGGTGGGAACCAGTAGTCCTTCAAGATGTGTAGGGTGCTAAGATGACCCAAAGACCCTTGCACACCAGGTTTCAAGGGTGGCTTTTCTCCTGCAGGAGGCCAAGGGGAGCAGGGGCAGATGGCAATAGATTGGGTCAGGCCTGGCCAAGATCATGGAGACTTTACAGTATCTCCTGTAGAAAGCTCCCCTCCACCCACACAGCCTTCAACCCTGTGGCCTCAGCTGGAAGTATTGCAATGTCACAGGGCAGCTGGGAGACCATGGCCTGCACAAGCCAGCACCCAGCACTGTGGCAGCCAAGTCTAACCAACTTGGAATCCTGGGCAGAAGGCAGCAAGGCCTCCATGGACTCTGCATTTCTCTGAGAGGAGAAATTCCTGGACAAAGGGGCCTAAGGAGAGAGGGGAGAGCTGAAACCTCAAAGCACAGGAAGCACTTGGTCCTGACAGCTGAAGCCCAGCAGGAGGAACAAGGATGTGCATGTGCCACAGGGGCCAAGAGGGGCATGTGTCTCTGAGGATGCTGCCACACCTGGGGGCACATGTACTAGGGAATACCCTGCATCCTCAGAGTGACACCACTTGGTTAGCATTCACTATTATCTCATGTGCATCATGGTTTTGATGCTATCTCATGGGCTTTGGGCACCATAACGGTTCTTCCAAGGTCCACACAGAGATAAGAATGGAACTGAGAACCCAAGATGGTCAAGTCAAGAGCAACTGCAAACTGCTGTTCTACACTCCTCCTGTCCTATAGATGACACCCTGCGGTCCTGAGCCACACTGCAGGCCCTGGAGGAACTCTCCTTTTAGATTCCACAGCTCTCCAGTGATGTCCAGCAGTGCCAGCATGGGTGTCCAGGCCACCCCCTGACGCTTTTATCTTGTTTGGCCATGTGGCCTGGGCTGGCCTCAGCTCTGTGACTCTGAGTCCTTTTCTCCTTCCTTGTCCTCCCTCCCTCAATCCCTCAGCTGTATGACTCTGGGTCCTTTTCTCCTCCCTTCTCCCTTCCTCCCTCAGTCCTTCTGTCCCCCTTTCTATGCTTCCTGTTCTCTGGTCTCCATAGTCCCAGCAGGGAGCTTAGACCTAGGCCTCTCCCTCAAGGGAGAGAGTGTGGCCAGAGTGCCTCCATCTCCATCTCCATCTCCATCTCCATCTCCATCTCCATCTCCATCTCCATCTCCATCTCCATCTCCATCTCCATCTCCATCTCCATCTCCATCTCCATCATCTTCATCTCCATCTCCAAGGTGTTTGTTTTTGTGCCAGTCTGGTTGGAACTGGCAGTGATAGGCATGACTCCCATGGCAGTGAAATGCACATATCACTGGGTTTAGGTATGAAGTGTGCCTGAGGAGTCCCTGTGCCCCAGTACAGTCCTCCTGATTGATCCTTTTCTGTCTGTATAGCATGAAGGCAGCTCCCTCTCCCAAGTTCCCCAAGACCTCTGCTGCCTTGGCCAAAGCTCTTTACGCAGCTCACAAAGGTTGTCCTACAGCACTGGTCACTTCACAGGGACACCCCAGACCATACATCCTGCAATAAGCAGCTCACAAATATGGGTGGTGGGAAAACAAACCCAAAGACTGGAACCAAATATGCAGGCAAGAGAAACCCAGGGTATCTGGCTTCAGGTGCAAGGTCTTACAGGGCCTTGCCAAGAAGCTGCCATGGGAAACCTCTCTGAAGCCCAGGCTTAGATGTGCCTTCCCCAGGTCTCCAGCAGGTACAGCGTTTTGACCTTCCAATTTAGAAAGCCCAGAGAAATGACAATTTCCTTCTCCTTGTCCTCCCTACAAAAGTCCCAGAGTTCACTGGGCATAGTGGCTCATGCCTATAATCCCAGAACTCAGGAGGTAGAGGCAGGAGCATTGCTGTGAGTTTGAGGCTTGCCTGGGATACATAGTGAGCTCAGGGCCAACCTGAACTACAAAGCAAGACCCTGCCTCAAAAAAAAAAAAAAAAGTCCCAGAGTTGAATCTCATTGGGCAGACTTAGGTCACGTGCATGTCTCTGACCAATCATCAATGTGGTTAAGGAGAGGCATGCTCTGATTGGCCAGGGGGTTTGCCTGCCCTAAACTCTGAATTTATCCTGCCTGAATTACTGCATCCATGGAAAGCCAAACCAAATACCCAAAGGAACACTAAGAGTGTGAGGCCAGTGGGCAGGGGCAGCAGCAGTTAACACTAGTCCCTTTCCCTTGTTGACATAACAACTTGCTATTTGCATTATCACATTTATTAGTCTTTAAAAGCAATGCATTAAGTTGAGGATTTACCTCAGTACCTCAAAAGCACAAGGGCTGGAGTTCAATCCACCATACCAGAAGGAAAAAAAACACAAAAACTATATGCTAATTGTATTTGCTTTTATATTTTAGAATCACATATTGATTTGGTCTGTCTGCCAACCTAGAATAAGGCTGGCAGGTAAGGACTCCATGTATCTTTAGGCAGCAGCACCCACAAAGGTCACACACGGTGGGTGCAAGAATTCCATGGAGGGCCAGAGATTTAGACCAGTGGTTCCAGTGCCTGCCTAGCAAGTGCAAAGTCTCTGGTTTGATCCCGGTAACCACATACCACAATGCAGGGTGTGGTGACTCACACCCACTAGCAATCAGTACCACATACCACAGTGCCAGGTGTGGTGGCTCACCCATGTAATCCCAGCACTTGGGAGGCAGAGGCAGGAGGATTGCTGAGTTGGAGGTTTGCCTGGGCTACATAGTGAGCCAGCCTGAAGTACAAAGCAAGACCCTGTCTCAAAAAGAAAAAAAAATTCCATGGAATATCTGCTCACATGCACCGGGGTGATTGGGGATGCTGGGAATATTCTTCCCATAGTGGATCTGGGTTGGCTGTGGACAGCTGAGATCTCTGTGCCAGCTGTGTCCAAGGACCATCTGTGCCTTGGAAATGCTGTCCTGTGGGCTGGGGCCATCTGCTGCATAGCCAGTGGCACTGAGAAGCTGCTGTCAGATGGCATGGCCCCCATGTTGACAGCAGCTGGGCTGGGCAGAGAGGAGGTTTGGGTGCTACTGGACCCTGCTGCCTGGCACCAGAACTCAGGTGAACTCGAGGCTCCAGCCACCCTTGGGTAGAGTTGTCTCTGTTTATTCAGGCAGGGTCAGAGGTCTGGGGCAGCATACATAGTCTTCTGGCTCACACCCAGCAAGACACTTGCCAATGTGTGGCACGTATCCCCAAGCTGAAGATCTGGAATCCAGAACACTCCCAGAACTCAAAACCTTCCAGCACCAACAGGACACTGCAAGTGGAAAATTCCACACTGTGTAACTTTGTTTTGTACACAAAATTATCAAAAATACTAGATACAATGACCTTCAGTCTCTATGAATGAAACAATGGATTTTGGGTTCTGTCCTCACAATATCTCATTATGTCTATGCAAGTACTGCGAAATGGAAAAGAAACCCCAAACTGGAAACATCTGGTCCCATGAATATCAGATAAGGGCTGCTTAGCTTGGGATGCAGTGAAACCCTCCCAGCCAGGCTCAGCTTTGAGTCCAGACTTCGTGTGAGCCAAGCGAGTCTGCCTTGGGAGCCTTGTTCTCCCGCTTATGAGTGCCTTCCACTCCCAGAAGTGCTGGCAAAGGCCAAGAGCTCCCGTCCCCTGGGCAGGACTCCTGCACATAGAGTGGGCACTGGCTCACCTTCTTTGAGGTGCTGCACCAACAGGTACATCACTGGGGTCTTCTTCTAGTTCATCTAAAAAAGTGAAATCCACACCTGGCTGTAGGACACAAATGTCCCTCAGGACAGATCAAGACCAAACCTACTGAGGGCAACACCAGGTCCTTCTCACCCCACTGCAGGCTGGAACTGGTTCTGTCTGGGGCCCAGGTGACACACAGGTCCTGGGGACTTGAATCTCAGAATTAGCCTGATGGTCATGTCCCCAAAATCCACTGTCTCCTGTCCACCTGTGCCACATGCAGAGCACCTAGAGTCCTGCCAGAGAACTGCCCAGACACGGGGCCATCATGCTAAGGGGTGAAGCCAGGTAGCATCCCAGGGACATTTATAATTCATGCATGGCCCCCAGATTTGGAGGCAATTCTCTAACCAGGAGGCCTTTCCCACCAGGCTTTTCTCCTAGGGACACATTTGACCTTGATTGGGTGGCCCGTCAGAGCTAGTGAATTAACAAAGGTCAGGTTGGTTCTTTGGAGGAAAGAGATTTGTTGAAGCTTCCTTCATAGAGAGTTTCTGGTGTACAGCACAGCACATGCATAACTTTCCTGGGACCTCTGCCCCACAAGGCCTGGTCCCTGGCTTCAGCGTTCCAAACAGGAATGAGAATGGGAATGTGGTGGTTGGAAATCTGGACATTTTGGTTTCAAAAGTGGAGCCTTTCAATTTCAAGTAGCATTGATTCTCCATTTCAGGCCCTTCTGAGTTTCAAAATCTACAGCCCTGAGTTGAAACACAGGTTCTAGTTCTAGTCAGTGGTTTTGGCAGGAAAACAGGAGCCAGTAGCCAGGATCCAGGGAACTGACCCACTATCCTGGCCACTGAGGGTTGAGAGACTGGGGGCCTTGGCTGTCAGGCGCTGAAAGAGAACCTCATCTGTTCCTGGTGGCATCTCAGTGCCTGACTTGTCTGTGGGCCCTGTTCTCCCATGCATCTGAGGTGGTGGTGGGGTGGAGACTGCCCAGGGCTGGGAACCAGAAGGGACGTGTGATCCTACACTGGGTGAGCACAGGTATAGCAGTGGACATCTGTGCCCCAAGGAGATGGGGCCAGTGAAGTCCTACTGTGAGGGCCAGAGACTTATGTCCCCAGGGTGCCTGCTGCATGACTTCACATTATATTTCAATGACCAGGCTTTGGAGGCAGTTTAATCAGTAGCAGAATCCAAGTTTCCTGTGAGATGTGGGGCACAGTGATTGATTCATTCAACAAACCATTTCTCTGAACCCAGGACTCTGGCCTAGATGTGTGGGAAGCCTGGTTCTACTGCTTCTTTGGACAAGTTGTCTATCTCATCCTCAGCAGCCTCAACCACAAAAAGGGAATAAAAGCACACCCCTTGTTAGAGTCATTTGCCATTAAATAATTGGAGCCATCTGAAGATCACAGAACTACAGACACAAAGGGAAGCCCAGGGACTGGGCTCCTGCAGCAATGCCCTCTGCATTCTCAGATTGGTATTCCAGAAGCCAGTGGAGTAGGAAGCATCCATCTCCTGTGGTGATGGAAGGTGCATTGGTGGTGATGACTTTCCAGGTCATCACACTGGCCACATCTTGCTCCCCAGTCCAGAGCCTTTGGAAGCTGCCTGTGTCTCTACTACCCCTGTCCTTACAGCCTCTGATCCTGTCTGTGGCTTCCTGCTCATCCTTTTAGGCAGCCTGATGGCCAAGTAACCCCATCCCCTCCCCACCATCATATGGAAACTGCCTGCAGGTTCTGGGGCACTCCCTTCAGAGCGGCTGTTTTCCTTCCTTCTGTGTCAGTCACCTGACTTGACAATGCCGCTGTGTAACAAGCACCTGCCAGCCTCATATTTATGACAGTGAGCACCTACTCCTGTGTCCAGTTCTGTTCCTGCAGCTGGCCTGGGTTGGCCTCTGCCTGGCAAGTCTGTATGGCTCCCCTCCTTCCTTACTAGCCCAGGGATAGGGGCCTAGGACACAGATACATACGAGCCAAGGACCCCTAGCCTTCCCACTGCCCAGGTCCTGTTCAAGCTGCCTGCCCCTCTCTGGGGTCTATCTCACTGTCAGCCACACCCAGGACCCTTGGTCCCCAACCCGTGACTTTGGGGAGAAGGCAGAAGGTCAGTGAGGGGCCATCGACATCATGCAGGGACGGGTATCAGAGGGCAATCAATCCTTGGACTATGTAGTAAAGGGGACAGTAAGGACTAAAGAGAAAAAGACAATAGAGACTTTGGTAATTTCAAAGCACATGGGGGACAGAAGGCCAGTGCCTCAGAGTGGGCAATGACCTGGACTCTCTGAGGGAGCCACTGTTTATTGGGTACACATAGTAATTGGAGGCACCATCGGGTGACTTAGGAGGTAGCAGTCAAAGTCCACGAGGCTCTGATGAAGTCACAAGGTTCTGCTGAGGAGGGATATCACCTGCATCATGAGGCCTCCCTCCAATTCTAACAGGATCTGTCTCTCCCTTTAAACCTCTGGCAGGGGCCTAGTAACACGTGTTCTTTGGGTTGGGCACAGGCCCTAAACTTGGTACTGTACTTTGAAAACATTTATTGAGGGGCTGGAGTGCAGCTCAATGGTCAAGCACTTGCCAAGAGTGCACACACCCCTGGGTTGCATCCCTAGTGCTGTGAAAGTAGTAATAATAAGATAAAAATACTCACAGGATTGATCCTGTTCCACATTTACCATCCTACTCTTATTTCTGTCTGTTCTACCTTTTCTGTTTAGTTTCCGTTTTTCCTTCCCTAATCTTGGAGTAATCAAGAAGAGCTTTTGATTGTTCCACTCCCCCTCAGTTTGTCGCCCACACCTCTTCGATTGTTCCATGGTTGCACTAATATCATAGCAGGGTCCCTGACCCATTTGAAGCCCTGCGAGTGGGTGCTCACGTCACACTGGGGACAATGTGGACGCTGACTCTGATTTCAGCTCCACCCACATTGGCTTTCCTGCTGTTGTCATGCATTTTAACTGTGCAGTGTTCAAACCCTAGAAGACATTATTATAGCTTTTGTAAGCCAAGTTTTATTTCAGTTTAACCCAAATATACCCTCCATTCTTTCCTATACATTCACATTTCCAGCCAAGATTGTTTACCCTCTGCCTAGAGTGCTCCTTGTCCTCTTTCCATTACTGCAGAGCTGGAGGGCCGTTTTTATTTTACCTTCCTCTTAAAGGGCACTGCCCCTGCCTACAGAATCTCAAACTGGCCTTTCCTTGTGGCATCTGAACACGTCTTTCCTCTCGCACTCACCTCGTACCATTCCGGCTAAGAGGCAACCCCCAGGAATTGCCATCCCTCAGAGAGTTCTTGTTTGAAGGCCCTGAAGTTGAGGCCTTAAAGAGAGTAGACAGAGATAGGAGGGTCTCTGAGTGAGACACAGGTTTACGGCCACAGTCATGCTCAAGACTGGCAACAGGAAGGCCAGTGTGGCCTCAGTGAAGTCCTCGTGCAATGTCTGGCCCGTTCCAGGCAGCAGCAGCTGAACTGCTTCCAAGGAAAGGACCTGGGACATCTTCTCTGGTGACCAATGGGAATGAGGAAAAAAAATGGTGTGAAGTCTTTGAGGCTGACCTAGGGGTGATGGTAGGATGTGGACACTGTCCTCTACTCCAGCATGAGATATGCTGCCAAATGCCACTTAAATATGTACACACCCTTGAACCATACATTAAATGCCAATAGATTACTTTGATTTCATAAATTAAAAAACCAAAAGACACCTAGTAACAGTGCCTTCCAAAGTTCCAGGGCACCAGCCCTGTTTCCCAAGTTCTCCAGGAGCCCAAGGCTGCTCACCATGGCCCATGACTTGGCTAAGGGTGGCTATGGGGGCCAGCTGATCTCATGGGTCCAGCCAGCCTCCCTCATCACACATGATGAGCTCCAACCCCAGGTTGAGGTGGGCCAGGCACACTGAGGCAGGCATGGGCTCCCCCTGACCCCACAATGGCTTCCCCACTTGGGACATCAGGACCACCATCCCCATCTTGCAGACAGGGATGCCAAGCACAGGTCAGAAGTCACCAGAGGCTACATAACTGCAGACAGGCTCAAGGCTGGATAGCTGACACCTGTCATACCTCAACCTTCTTGGTGACAGGTGAATTTCCTCTGTCCTACTTACAGACATCCTGTGTCTGTTCTCCTTACAGACACACCTTGACCACTAGTAGGGCTGTGTCCATATGCACCATCAGGAGGGAAACACATCCTGAACCGAAAAGGGCTGAACCCATCTAGGCCAAAGTCTCTCTTAGTCAGGGCCACCCAGAGCTCAATGCATTGAATGGACCCTGGGGAAGAGCCAGTTGCGGTTCCTGCTGAACAGCTGTTGCTGTTGCACTGTCATAGCCAGAGCCTCTAAGTGGAAGCGCCCTGTGCCCGGACCACACATACATTAGCCCTCACCACTCTTTGAATGGAGACAGTGCCAGAGACCCCTGCATTGACTGCTTAGTTCCCAGCTCAGTCCCACAGGGTAGCAGGGAGCCTTAAGGAGATTGGACTTAGCAGGATGTCCTTAGGTTCCTGGAGATGCATGTTTTGCCCTGGGAAGGAACAGTAGGACCTGGCTCAATCTTTCTATTCCTTCCTAGCCATGCAGTGAGTGGTTTTGGTCTGTCAGGCTGCCATCACTTTCTAATACCTGAGACATAACACCCGACACCTGCGACCTAAAGGAAGAGAGTTTTATTTTGGCTCATGGTTTTGAAGTCTCAGGCCTTGCAGGGCTGGCTGACTCCAGGCAGGAAGATGGTGGAAGGGAGTAGAGGAAGAGAGCTGCTCACCTCTTTGCAGCCAGGAAGCACCAAGAGGAGGGAAAGAGATGCACCTTTCCACAATGCACTGGAGAGATAAAAACCTCAGTGGCCACCTCTTCCTACCAGCCCCCACTCCCAACAGCACATTTTGCTACTGGCCCATCTGAGTGCAGGAGGCTCTCAGGGTTCATCTAGATGTAAATCATAACAGTCTCTGCAAAAGCCATAGGGCCAACCTATAAGGGACTACAACGCCAGCCTGTGAGCCAAGATAACCTTCTCTCTTTATAAGTTACTAGCAGAAAGCTGACTAACACATGTGATACCAAATATCAGTCTCTTACTGCCACTTCTCTTCTTATTTTTCCTACCCTATCATCCTGTCTCCTGTTTTGTTCCTCCACTCCTGCCACAGTTCTTCCTGTTCCTCTGCTATGATATTTCTTTTTTTTTTTTTTTTTTTTTTTGAGACAGGGTCTCGCTTTTGTAGTTCGGGCTGGCTCTGAGCTCACTATGTAGCCTAGGCAAGCTTCAAACTCAGCAATCCTCCTGTCTCTACCTCTCGAGTGCTGGGATTACAGGCATGAGCCACCACGCCCGGCACTGTGGTATGTGGTAATGATTGTTGGTGGGCATGAGTCTCCACGCCCAGCACTGTATGTGGTTACCGGGGATTGAACTCAGGACCTTGCGCTTGTGAGGCAGGCGCCGGAACCACTGAGCTAACCCTCCGGCCCTGCTATGATATTTCTTATTACCATTCTTAGCATCACTTCTCCCATGATTTCTCCTTTTCGTATTTCTACTTTTACCACTTCTAGTGAATGTTTTCTGCTGACTCCGCCTATCACCTTCGCTCTACTTCTCCTCCTGATGTCAAGAGTGCTTCCTATTACTTCTCCCTCCATCTACTACTTCCTGTTACTCCTACTCTCTTTCCCCTTTCTCTCCCCATAAGTTTCTAAAATACACTGGGCCCTTGAATTACAAACCTAATTGATTCCTGAGGGAGAATTTGTCGTAAGACAATACAGCTGAGATCTGGATGTTTAGCTGGGTACACACTATAGATAATAAGAGATAGATGAATCTTCCATTAACCTAGTTAATCCAGACTGTAACTTGAAGGCCCACTGTAGCAGTGAAAGTCCGGTGTGTTAGCATATACCTGTAATCCCAGGATATGAGAGGCTAGCTAAGGCAGGAGGATTGCAGTGAATCCAGGCTAGTCTGGGCTTTATAGTAAGTTCAAGATCAGCCTGGACTACATAGCCAGACCTTCTCTCAAGAACTAAGAAATATGAATCCTTTATACTCAAATGGACATAACTTGAGGACATATGCATAAGTGAAATAAATAGGACACAGATGTGTAATTAACATATCTTTTCTCTGGTATGAGGAACTGAAGGTATAAATGAGTTCTAAAGTGTATGATAGGTACTGTGAAATAGAAAATATTCAAAGGAAAAGGGGAACAGGGATAAGTAAAGAAGGGAAAGAAAAAACTGATGATTAAAAATATACATGGGGTGGGGATTTGGGGGGCAGGGGAATGGGAAAAAATGAGAATTAAGTCGTGTCACATATTGGTACAAATTCTCAATGCCGGTTGTGATCATAACATATATATAAAATGTACCAATAAAATCAAATTTTAAAAAACTAAGCAGGTTAATTTCAAGATAGCAGCCATTCTTGTGGAGTGAGATGGAATCTTAGTCTTGTTTTCATCTGCGCCTCTTGAATAACTAGTGATGTTGAACATTTCTTCATATGTTTCTTAGCTGCTTTTACTTCTTCCTCTGAAAAGTGTTGGCTCATTTCAGATGCCCTTTTTTTTTTCTTTTTGGAGACAGGGTCTCACTTTGTAGTTCAGGCTGGCCCTGAGCTCACTATGGTGCCCAGGCAAGCCGCCGCGAACTCAGCAATCCTCCCGTCTCTGCCTCCCGAGTGCTGGGATTACAGGCGTGAGCCACCACGCCCAGCATTGTGGTATGCGGTGTTGATTATTGATGGGTGTGTTTCCACGCCCAGCATTATATGTGGTTACCGGCAATCGAACTCAGGTCCTTGCGCTTGCGAGGCAGGTGCCGGAACCACTGAGCTAACCTTCCGGCCCTGTGCAGAAGCTTTTTAATAGGATAAGATCCCATTTGTTGATTTCTTCTGTTAGTTCTTGTGCTATAGAGGTTTTGTTCATAAAGTCTTTCCCTAATCCTGTGTCTCCAAGAACTCTACCTAACCTTCTTCTGTTTTGCAGAAGGTTTAGTGTTTCTGCTTTAATATTTAGGTTTCTAATCCATTTTGATTTTAATTTAGCAACAATGAGAGAGATAGATCTAGCTTTAGTCTTGGCAAGTTAAAGCCCAGTTTTTCCAGCACTACTTATCAAAGTGACTACCTTTCCTCTATTTAGGATATTTGGCTCCTTTGTCAAAGATGAGGTGGCAGGGCCGGAGATTTAGCTCAGTGGTTCCAGCCTCTTCCTGTCAAGTGCAAGGAACCTGGTTCGAAGCCCAGTAACTACATACCACAAATGCCAGGTTTGGAGGTTCAAACCTGTAATCCCAGCACTCAGGGGGCAGAGGCAGGAGGGTTGCTGAGTTTGAGGCTTGACTGAGCTACATAAAGAGGTCAGGGCCAGCCTGAACTACAAAGCAAGCCCCTGTCTCAAAAAAAAAAAATGAAGTGGCATAGTGTATCTGAAGCTGATTCTGGATCTTCTAATCCATTCCATTGGTCCTCGGGTCTGTTACTTTGCCAGTACCATACAGTTTTTATCACAGTGGCTTTGTAATATAGTTTCAAGTTGGGGATTGTGATACCCCCAACCATGTTCTTATTTCCTGGAATTGCTTTTGCCATTCTAGGTCTCTTGTGGTTCCAGATGAAGTTTTGGATTATTTTCTCTAGATCTGTGAAATATACTGTTAGAAAATATTAAAAGGGAAATGGAGTATAGCAGTAACAAGAGGAAGAAAAACATATGATGGTAATTAAAAAAGGGAAACAAAGCTTATGTATATAGGAGTGAGGGGGTTGTAGGGTGGGTGAAGGAATGGGAAAAATGAGAATTAAATTGTGACATATGCTGGTACAAATTCTCAATATTGTGTGTGATCATGGTGTGTATATATAATGTACCAATAATATCAAATTTTATAAACCTGAGCAAAACAAAAATTAAAATAGTGGTGAACCCTCCCCTAAGACAAGTGAAGACTCTACCACCTAGAATGGGTGCAACTCGTGACTTCTTTGCCCCATAGAGGCCAGAAACAATGATGTGTGCTGACTTCCAAAGCTGAGCCATCCAGGCAAGGGAAGAGGCTCTCAGCCCATGCAGGAGGCTAAGCTCCATCGAGCTGGATGAATGACCTCCTAGCTGTCATGCTGTGAGGAAGCCCAGGCTACATTCACATGTCGTGGGAAGGGCTCAGGAAGACAGGTGCCAGAGCTCCAGGCCTTGGTACCATATCCACACTTGAGTCTTCCAGCAAAAGCCTCAGGCACTGGGGAGCTGGGACAGACCCTCTGCACCCAGGTTTAGGTTGTAGCTATGGTCCTGTGTCCATCTGCTCTCTTGCCTTGGAGGCTGCTCCACTCTGGCCCCTCACGGGGTTTCCTCCCACTCTGTTCCTTAAGGCAGCAGCCCCAGCCCTGTCACTGAGTGCTTCCTCCCTTCCTCCCTTCCTCCCTTCCTCCCTCCCTTCCTCCCTTCCTTCTTTCCTTCCTTCCTTCCATGGGACCTCAATCTGGGTCCAGGCAGAATGATCAGTTCTGCTGCCAGGGCAGGCTGGCTTCCTTGTCATTAAGACAAGCTCTGGAGTCAGCACTCTGCAGGCCACACTGCCCTGGCCTGCCCTCCTACCCAGCCCAGGCCTGTGCCTTGTGCCTTGTGGTGAATGAATCAGGATGGATACAGGGCCTGGACAGAACCAAGAGAATCCTGGGAGCTCAGAAGGAAGTGCTAAAGATGGGCTTTGGGGCAGCACTACCTGAGGTTGAGTTGTGTATGCTTGGGCAAAACGTGACGTCTCTAAGCCCCATCACTGCGGCTGTTCAATGGGCTCATTACCCACCAAGAGCTCTGCTTTGCAGTGGGGAGTCAGAAGCTCCTGGGACACAGGGCTGACACTAACCAGCCTAAGGCCACTGATGTCCTTCCTGGGGTCTCCCTGTGGATACCTAGCAGGATTTTCTCCCTGCCTACTCAATGGTGGGTGTGGAGGTGGCAGCATCTGGCTGCAGCGTTCATTCAGGACAATGTTTCTTTGTGTTGTCTGTCTTAGGTGCTGGGAGGGAAACAAGGGAGGTGGGCAGTGCTCTGTCCCTGAATTACATCCCAGCCAAATGCTTCTTAAGGTTATTGGGAAAGACACTTGTTTAATGATGTCAAGCTTTCCTGGGAGTGGGGCACACAATCAGGCATTTCAACAGAAACGAAAAGGTTCCCTGGGAAGTAAGGAAGTCCCTGCCCGCACAAGCTCCTGTGCCGGGGAACACGCGCTGGAGCCCGAGCGCGGAGCCCCTCCCGCCCACGCGGTACACGCGGGGCTCCCTCTGAGTCTCCACCTCCTGCAGCTCCAGACCGCTCCCCCCCGCTGGGGTGCCTTCCCCACCCGGCCCTGCTACGGGGAGGGGGCTCGGCCCTGCGGCCCTCCTGCCTCTGCGGCCCATTCATCTCCTGCTGTCCGTCCCCAACAGCGCACCGCGCTCCCGCAGCCTCGTCCGCGCGCTCATTCACCGCTTGCCTCCGCGCGGCGGACGGGCGGCGGTGGGCGGACCTGGCCGGTCCCCGCCCGGTGCTCGTCCGGGCCCTGTCCCCATCCCAGCCCCGGCCCCAGCCCCGGCCCGGTCCCCTTACACCCAGCGCCCGGCTCCGTCCTCTGCGCGCCGGGACTGGGACCGGGAATGCGAAGCTGGCGGCGCAACCTCGCGTTCTGTCTGCAGCGGCTGCCGGACGAAGGTATGGGCGGCGGACGGAACTGGGGACAAGGTGATGCGGGCGGGGAGATCAGGGTTCCGGGGTCCCAGGGCGGGGGGCGGGTTAGGACGCACATCCCGAGGTTGCGGGGCACCCGGTTTGGGGGGGTGGGGCAAAGCACAGGAGACCCTGGAACCCCACACCCTGCACCCTGACCTCCCACCCAGCCTGCGCTGTGCACCCAACTTTCCCACGCTTACCCCGCGCTGGTCCTTCCGCAGCACTGTCCCTGTCCTGTGTCCCCCGCTGGTGCTACCGGGGAGCTGTGAGCTGTTCTCGCATCCCAAGGACTCATGGGCCAGCCCGGGGGCCAGGCCAGAGCTCAGCCTCTGCCTTTAACCTTCACAACCTAGCGCCAGCCGCCTGTCCACTTCTTGGAGGAGGACCTACTCAGAGAGGCCGAGCCCTTTTCCCAAGGTCACATACCCTACTGGTGCAAGTTGAGCTGGATCGGGGGTACCTGACCCCAAAACTCTCAGGGCTCTCTGCCCGTCCCTCCAGCTTCCCCAGACTGAGTCTTCAGGTCTCGTAGGACCCGACCTCCTTCTAGTCCAACCCAATTTGTGGGGAGTTGGGAGGCTGGTGCAGGGCCCCTGTCCTGAGGGTGTCCCAGACCCTGACAGGCCGAGGGGCAGCCCCTGCTCCCCTGTTGGCTGTCTGGTGCTCCCAGGGTGTGGGATAGGGGCTTGGGGAGATGTCTGGCTCAGGGACCCCTGCAGAGCCAGGCCTGGTAGAAGCCCATGGTCTGAGTATGACCTTCCAGGAAACCAGGCACTTCCTCACTGTCTCCCCTCTCTTCCTTCCAGTGCCCCAGGAAGGAAGTGGAAGCTCTGGCACCACTGTAACACAGGGCACCCCCGCACTGCACACATGCACACATGCACAAGGGTGTGTGTGTGTGTGTGTGTGTGTGTGCTTTTGTGCATGCTTACACTTGTGATGGGTCACGTGGGTCATGTGCCAAGGCCTGTGTGGTGAGTGTGGGAGGTGCGTGTGTCAGGGCACGTGAGTGATGTGTTCAAGGCGCATGTAGGGCTGCATGATGTCTCTGTGGGACATGGATGTGGCCAGGGGTCTTGTGACAGCCACAGTTGTTTTGTCCATCACCAGCTACATCTTGCTGCCTGGCAAGGCTCCAAGTTTGATTTTTTTCTTGGAAAATCTGAGTTGGGATTGATCCTCAAGCCCAGCACTAAATCAGAAAGGGCTGGCACACAGGCAGGAAGTTACTGGTTGAAAAGACAAAATCCCTGCTTTCTCTGGGCCACAGGGAAATCAGCTTCCTGGGCTGGGTCAGGTGGGAGTGGCTTTTAGATGAGGTCTAGGAGGCACCCCAGCCTTGGCCATGGGTGGCCAAGGGTGGCTGGAGACCAGGCTCCTGTATATCCCAGGCCCTTGGTGCCCACCAGGTGGCCTTGGATGGGCTCCTTAACTTTTGAGATTCCATTTCCCCATGAAGCTGTGTTCGTCACTCCTGTGTGACCTGTTCCTGCGACTTTCAACCACTCACACCTCTGGGCATGTTCTCTGTCTCCACTGAGCCCCACAGCTACTTGTTGAACTTCTCTGGGCTGCCCTGCAGGTCTGTGCTGAGGTCCCCAGGCAGCCAGCTCACAGTGGGTACTCATGGTCCCTCAACCCCCTCCTGCTCTTGACTGTTGGATCTCCTTAATTCAGATTTGGGGGCTCAAACCCAGGAGAGTTCCTAGTTTGTCGGGGCCCATGTGAGACACTCTGCTACAAGGTTCAAGATCCTAATAGAACTGTTTCCTGTGTGGTCTTGTCCTGGAGGTAGGCTGGGTAATCTGCTGCCAGTAGGGGCCACGCCACAGTGTCCAGACCCTGGAGTACTGGTTGTGTCCCCCAAGGACAGACATCTGGGGCCATGGGGCCAGGAGCCCTGGAGTCCTTGTTTCATGGTGCTTTAGGAGGAGGTGTGACCATGTGATTGTGCCCTGGGAAGCTGGGCCTTTATATTCCTATGGACAGTGGGTGTGTTCTCCTTATTACATCACACACTTCATGGGGGACTCCCACCCCAGAATCCAATTGTTGTCTACAGGCAGCATAAAGACCCTGCCTTTAAGCTCACACTTCTCCCAGGCCCACAGATAGCACATTTCCAGGTGCCCAGAGCTGGGGAACATGGGGTTGGGTGTGGTGAGATTCCTACATGGGGCTGCTTGGAGGAGGTGGTGCCCAGCCACCTGTCTGAGGTGCTTGGTTCCCCACAGAATCTGCTTTCCCTTTGTCCTGTCCCATCTGCTATGTGGTGGTCTCCTGGGAAGGTTAGTCAACAAAGTTCACAGAAGTCAGATTTCCTTCTGAATAGAGAGACAGAGTGCAGTGCACCAAAGGAGAGAGGGCTTTTTATTCACTCAACAGATATCTGCTGGGCCCTGAGCCAGCTGCTAGGGATTCAGATGTGGATTGGAAGAGTTTACATTCTGGAGAGGGAGACAAGCAACATGGGAACACATGCATGGATGAGGAGTACCAGGGAAGGTTTCTCCACACAGGGTCTCTGGTGGTCAGAGGAGGCCTCTAAAGGTGACATCGAGGTGGCCTAGAAATGAGAAGCCAGGGAAGAGAAGTTTGGATCCACAGGGATCTGCGGGGAAGGGGTCCAGGGGGAGTTCAGGTCACAAGAAGCAAGATGTTCCTGGGCAGGAAGACTGTGATGAAAACCTTCACCAGACTTGGCCTAGGTCTTGGGCTGCCTCGGAAGAGAAACCCTGTTGCAATGAAGTGAATACTGGACGCCCAGACGGGAGGATCAGGCATCGTGGGCGCTGTCTGTGGTGCTGAACAGCGCTGCAGGTGTCTGGACGAACCTGTTAGAAGGGCAAGCGTGTGTGAGTGTGTGTCCCTGTGGTACTCGGCTTGCTGGTGTGTCCTCTTGCCGGTTACCAAGGAGACAGCGGGAAGACGGAGGGTGGGATTTGATTGGCTGTTCACAGCGCTGCTCCTCTCTCCGTCAGAACCGCAGGCTGAGGTTACAAATGGCCCGGGCGGGTATGTGAAACGCTGGAGGACAAGAGCACGCGTGCCCCACGGCCTGTGTGTACTTGCGTGTGTATGCATGTGCCTGTATGTCTGGCTGACAGAGCAACATCTGGAGTTTTTGTCCTCCTGCTGGGAAACATCTGTTCAGTCCCTCAAATCAGGGAGCAGGACTGGAAACATTCAGGAAGCAGCAGCCAGCCTTGGAAAAGGGTCTTTTGTTCAGCTATAATAGCTACAGCTATTAACACTGAGCCAATTCCAGATGTCTCCCTGCACCTCTAAAATTGCAAAGAAATCTTGGACTGGCATGGTGAGTTCCCACAGAGGTGCCTGCTGAGGAGGCTGGAGTAGATCATAGATTCCCTCCTCATTGTGTCTGCTCTCTCCTGTAAAATAATAGGATCGATTTTTCTTTGACTTTGTGGGTGACAGGGCACAAGTTCTAGTTTTGCTTAGAAAGGCAGCAGGGAAACCACTAAGGTGGTTTCTCTGTGGCTGGCTTTCTACAGCAGCAGCTCAAGTCTGCTTGAAAACATTTAGAAACACCCAGGTTTAGGACTGAGGAAGATGTAGCATTCTGGTCTCTCCTCCCTGCTCTTACCTCCTCCCAGGCCTTAGCTGGTGACATAGATGGTGAGAAAGAGAGCAAAGTCTGCCTTAGGCTCCTGTGGCTGTCCTGGGTGCTAACATTAGTCCAAGGATGTTCTTTCTCTGTCTACTTTCCTTGTCATCCCAATTAGGATATTTGCCCTGAACAAAATAGGAAAACAATGACCCTGTAACCCCCACCCACCAGCCCCACTCCTGCATCCCTGTTCATGTAAGTTTCTTTCCTTTTTTCTTTTTCGTTTTTTGAAACAGAGTCTCACTTTGTGGTTCAGGCTGGCCCTGAGCTCACTATGTAGTTCAGGCAAGCGTGAAACTCAGCTTCTGGCTCCCAAGTGCTAGGATTACAGGCGTGAGCCACCATGCCTGGCACTGTGGTATGTGGTACTGATTGCTGGTGGGCATGAGTCACCATGCCCCGTATTGTTGTATGTGATTACTGGGGATTGAACTCAGGACCTTGTGCTTGCTAGGCAGGTGATGGAACCACTGAGCTAAATCTCCGGCCCTCATGTAACTTTCAACCACTCACACCTCTGGGCTTTTTCTCTGTCTTCAGCAAGCCTCATGGCTACTTGTTGATCTCCTTTGGGCTGTTCTTTCCTCCTGCCTGAGGGGTGTTGCATGTGTCTAGAGGAAGATACCAGGAAGGGGAAAGGGTTTGAGGAGGCCCTCAAGGAAATGGGGTGTCAAGGAGTGAGGTCAGTCATAACCATACAGCAGCTGACTGCCACCAGAGGTTGCTATATCCATGCCCAGTATAAGTGCTTCATGATCAATGACCCTAAGGTCTAGAATTCTTATCTTGCTTTTCAGAAGACGAAACTAAGGCAGAGAGGTTAATGACTCTCCTAAGGCCACATAGGAGGTGAGGAACAAGCTGGGACTGAACCCCAGAGATGGTGTTGTAACCACTGTGTGGTTCAGTGGTGAGGCTTTCTGGGGTCTCCACACCTAAGCACAGCCCCTTCCCTCCCGGGATCTTGCACATGTGGGTCACCGACCAAGGATACTCATCCTCTCTCCATGACTCACATGCCGTGGGTGGCAGTCCTGCAGAGAGATTCATGTCTAGCTTGGGACAAGTCTTACTTGGGACTCTGAAGTGGCCTAAAAATTAGCTGTTGATCTGTTTTAAATGAACGGGGAGATTTTCACATAAAAGTATAGATTTACAGCTTTCTTCCAGAGATCATGCAGCCAGTTCACATTTCGCCATCTGCTCCCAGATTCTACTGTGCTCCCCACCCGGCCCTTCTTACTCAGACCAGTAAAGCTCTTCAGAGGGCTGTGTCCCTCAGCTCGGGTGCCCTAAGCTGTGTGGATGTGTCCTGCTGCTCTATAACCAGAATGAGAAACTTGCAATTGCGCATGGTTGCTATGAATCAGTATAAAGTGCTGAGTTTGAATCTTGCCCACCACTCTAGGCACTGTGACCCTAAGGAGGGAATCAAAGGCTGCCTCTTGTTCCTTGATCTCTCTTCACAACCTAGTTTAAAAGTAATATGTACCTCAGGGTTTAAGAGGCAGTAAAATTAAGGATCAGGCCCCAGTATAGTCAAAGTTAGGCAAAAACACCTTTTCTTCTCTCTCTCTCTCTAGGATCAAGAGGGGAAAAAAAGCAAATATTTTGTGTGACAGAAGAAAGTAATCATGAGGCTTGAGGTTGAGCTACAGACCAGAGCACTGTATAATAACATCTGTCATGATAAAGGGCAGTGTCCTAGCACCTCTGTAGATCAGACAGGAAGTCAAGCAGAAGGTAACATAGCCCCAGACCAGACAGGAAGTTATTTTAAGGTGTTAATCAGCATTCCACGGGTGGGAGGGAACATGAAGAAAAACCACTTGAGGATTAAACACCTGTGCTGGCTCCTGTTTCCAGGATCATTTTGTGGTAGCTGGTCCACGAGGCCCAGCTGGCCACTCCCCACAGTGTGTGGGATGTGGATAGGTGTGGCCTGGAACAGGTCACAGCCTCCAGGTCCCAGGCCCCACTTCCTCCAGGGCCCCCCTTCTGCCTACCTCATGAGCTCAACCATGGGTCACTCCAGGTACAAAGTCAATGTCCTCATGTCTGGGACTCTACTTCGGTTGTTACTGAGTAGAGGTCAGTCCTTCAGCATGGGAGCTTTGGAGACACTCTCATCCAGCCATGACACAAGGAGGGATACCTGTAGACAGCTACAAGGAAGGTGCTGCCTTAGGGAGCATCACCCTAGTTTAAGGAGGCAACTATAAAATCTGCAGAACCTATGCTGGGGAGACTTGAGGCAGGGAGATCAACTGAGCTATCAGCACTAGGGTCATTTGGGGGAAGAGACAACATCTGGAACATTCTGAGCTTTAACCCAGCCGTCAGTCTAGAATGTCCTGACCTTTGACCGCCACTTCCTTCCTGAGATTCTGTTCTGAGAAACATGTAGCACAGATACAGGAGGTGGTGCAGGTGAGGGTGTCTACTGTGTCATTAATGAAAAATTAAAAAAGAATAAACTATAGGGAATTCTATAGGGAACAGATGTGAGGACTGAGGGGTCTCATGATTCAGTTGTGGGTAGTGTTGAATGCCTTAATCCCAGCACACTGGGAGGCTGAGGCAGGAGAATGGCAATTTCTAGCCCAGCCTGGGTAACTTAGAGAGACCCTGGCTCAAAATAAAAGCTAAAGAGCGTGTGGGTATAGCTCTGCATGAAGAATCCTGGTTCAATCTTTAGTACCATGAAATAAGTGAACATTTCAAAAAAGTTGGATAAGATGGCACAACCTGAAATCCTAGCTACCCAGGAGGCTGAGGCAAGAAGATCACAAATTCAGTTAGTTTGGGCAACTCAATGAGACTTTGTCTCAAAATAATAATCACCAGGATACAGCTCAGTGATACAGTTTGCCTGGGATACAGGATGCCCTGGGTTCCATCCCCATGAGCGCAAAACAAACAGGCAAACAGGAGTGTCCCCCAAACCTGGTGGTGGACATCTCTTGCCAGCCTGTGTCTCCCACTGCATCTCCTCTTATCTTAGTTTTCTCTCATTGCCAAGACAAAATACCTGACACACAAATTTAAAGAAAGAAAGGAGAAACAGTTCATAGAGGTTTAAGTTCATAGATGGCTGCCTCCAAGGTAGGCTGCCACATGGTAGAGGGGCATCACAATGGAGAATGACAGCTTATGGTGCCCACACAGCAGCAACAAGAGAGCAAGGAAGGGGCTCTTGACAGCATCTTTCTGCTCTTTTTATCTTATGCAGACTATTTGGGGTGAGCAGCACTCATAACTTTAACCCCAGGGCTCTTAAGCTTAGCATCACATCATGAATTAATTCTAGAAAAGCCCCATTACGACTGCACAAGACTTTGGGATGACATCTAAGTGGAAGCCATAACATGTCTCCTCTGGTGACAGACGCTGCAGTGTCCAATACACCTTTTGGGAAACTTCCCTGCCTGTGACTAGAGTGAACTTTATCCCCTTGACACGAAGTCCAGCTTCTTGTCAACAGCTTCCACACTGCTTTGTCCCAAGATGCGGCGTGACAGACAGGAGGTCAAACTGTGTCTCTAAAAGGGCCACACAGGCAAGCTCTGTTGCTCTGTGCCAGGCATAAGTGACAGTGCCACACTGTCCACTGTGGCTGATCGAGTCTGGGCCAGCTTAGGATTTATGAAAGTTCACAAAGGATGAGGACTCAGGTGGTTTGACGATGAAGGGTCTGAATCAGTAGTGGCACCGAGGCCCAGGCCCTGGGGAGAGAGGCACGACAGGGACAGCTACCAGGCAAGGACAGACACAAAGACTGAGGGCCTCTGTAGCCTGAGGGCAGATCTCTGGGGAGGGAACCCCTCAAGTAGCACTTATCAATTCAGTGAAGTGACACATCCCTCTCTGTCCAAATTGAGGTCTGCTCTAAATTGGAAATGAATTCTCAAAGGAGCCTGGGATTCACTGGCTGCCTCTTGACCTAAGGCACCGGGATTCAAACTTGGTATCCAGGTTGAGCAGAGCAGGTAGGGGTGGTAGGTATCATTGTGAGGCTGGTCTAAGGGTTCATCCCAGGTGTGGCACAGGCTCAGGGCTCTGGGGTTTTGGAGGCAATAGAGTACAGGCAGATGGGGTGTGGCCTGGGCCCCACACTCTGGGAGCCAGGTCCTGCTGATGGTTTCCTGGCTGCTGCTGTTTGGTTCTGAGAGTGAAGCAGGCTGGAACCAGTTCCCTCTAAACATGCAGACGGTGTCCCAGCTGCCTTGGAGGTGGCACCAAGACCTTGGTGAGCTCTGGCCTATGGATCAAGAAGGGGACAGGGAAACAGGAAGGGCTGCAGTGGACATTTATCTTCCAGCTTACTGGGGTTTCTGACAGCCATGGTTTACCCACGGGGGAATCAGAGTAGGGCAGGGAGCACTTCATGGACAGGGCTTATCTTGGCAAGTGGGACCTGGGCCAAGTCTCAGAAGCCCCCAGGCAGCACCCCCTTCCCACATTTATGAGTGCTGGGCAGGCACAGCCTCTCTAGAGAGGGTCCTTCAATGTCAAGGGAGAGCTGACCATTCTTGGGTGAGGACACGGCAAACAGTTTGACCTAAAGTGCATTTTAACTCTGTTTCCTTTGGGATTTTTGTCTGGGTGACTCACTTCTTATTGCTAATAGGGTTTGGAGTCAGGAACTCTTTTAGTATGGAGTTCTCAGTCTCCTTGGTTTATGTAACTGGCTTCTCCACTCACACAGCTAAGCCCCAAGGTTGCTGGCACAGAAGGCAAGAACCTCATCTGGTGGTGGTGCTAGAGTTGGTTGGAAGGGACGGGTTTAGGACAGGCCATGGGGGGCTCTATGCTCAAATCTTGGTGACTTCAGAAGAGGAAGAACAGATGGAATGGACAGCTGCCATACCCCACAGCTATGACTGTGTGCACCCTGGGGACTATCATGAGGCCCAAGACCTAAGGCAGGCAGCCTCCCTCTCTATAAGGCCACGGGGACAGATCTGCTAAGGAGAGTGGCTCAGGAAAGGGCTACCTTGGCCCAGCTTGGGGACTGGGTTCTCCACACTCTGCCTTCCCACTCACCTGTGTCACTATTCTCCCCTTTCCATGTTTCAAGTTCACAAAGACTTGCACAAGTTTTGGTGGGCATTTAACTGTTTCTAAGGATGGAGCACAGCAATGTTGATCAACAGAGACATTGCAGTGCCCCATGCATGTGGCATTGATGAGCACACAGCTCTGGCCTTCACTATCACTAAGCAAAGAATGTGGGCCAAGGTGCAGCTCAGTGGTCCTGGAGCAGAGAAAAAGAAAGAAGCCACAAAGCCTTCCCTGTGTCCCTGCAGCACCTTGAGTACCCATACTGCACAACCCTTGCCCCTGCGCTGGACACCCCACTGCTTCCAGCATTTGCTTTGGCAAGTGACATCCCAGGAAGACTGTGTTCCCTCTCAGCCCCTTGTCGTCATCCCTCTGCCTTCTTGGACAAGTGTCCGCCAGAAGCTATTTCTGCTTTCTTTCCTCCTCTCCCACATACTCTTTAGGTGTCCCTGCTCCTTGACTTCTTGCCACGCCTTCCTCTCTCCTGTGACCTCCCTGTGGCCCCTCTGGGGTGCCCCCTGCAACTGTGTGCCAGGGAGCTGACTGGGGGAGAGACGGCTGTTGTCACTGTCCCTTGCCCAGGTGGGTGCTCAGTCCCGCAGTGAAGCCTCCCTTTCTTCTTCCCGAGGTCTACAACTCTGGAACCAGTTGTGCAGCGCTGCCAGGACAGTCCAGGGAGGTGGTGGGAGACGGGGCAGAGAAGTGACGTCCTGGGGGAAAGGCCAGATGAGGCAGGGCCACCAACACAGAGGGCCTCCCGGGTGAGGTGGCCTGGGTGCTGGGCCTGGAGGAAGAATAATGGGAGTAAAGGTCGCAGGGCCCTACCTCTCCCCAAGTGCCATGACCCTCCCCACCTGTGCCATCCTCTTCCTGGACCTTTCCCTCCATAGCATTGATGTCACAGAAGAGGGAACTTGAGGTTGAGGGGTTGACTGGTGTGACTAAGTGTCCCCGAGCCTGGGATGGCATCAGGCTGCATAGTACCTTTGCGGGGCTAGGGCCTCCTGGTGGGCCAGTAGAGATCTCATTTTCCATAAGACCTGCTTGGTGCCCACTCCTTCCCCTTGGATTCACCCTCTGGGAGAGAAGGGCCAGAATCAGAAAGAGGCATGGGCGATGGAGCTGGTGCATGGGGTTCCTCCTGCAGGGCACAGGGTCTGCTCTGTTGTCACATGAGGTTCTCTACATGCAAAGCACAGAGCCCTGTGGGTGCCCAGGAACACAGCTCTCCCTTCACTTGCTTTGTAATCCCAGACACAAGACCCACCTCTCAGCTGCAGCATCTTCATCTGAAAAGAGAGTGGCCAAAAGGATGGGACTTCAAAGATGGCCATAGTCACAGTGGCTTTGCTGCTGTGGCCCCTGGCGGATGACAGAGAAGGAGGCGCTGGCATGGGTTGTGACTGCAGATGGCAGGCAGCTAATCTACTTACTGGTTCCTAATAAATATGCACGGTGCATCAATAAAATATCTTTCTTGTAGCACAGGCCAGATCCAGGCAGGTGCACGGCTGAGCAGCCTCAGGGTGAGGAGTCAAAGGGGGGCAGTAGAGCCTGGAGTCTTACATTGACCCCATCTGTGCTGCACACCTGCTGGGGGGACAAGGGGCTCCTTGATCCTCCTCTCCTCATGCTGCAGGGATGAAGCCACGTCAGCAGATCAAAGTCCATCGAAAGGCCCTGCAGGTGCAGCATGGGCCTTGTCACAGTTGCCATGCTCCTGTGCATGGTTCACTAAGTCACTCCTGGGTGCCAGGCCTGCCTTGGGTCCCAGAGACCTGGTGGTGGCTGAGGTAACCAGGCCTGGGTGCCATTGGCCTTCTGTCCCAATAATGAGGCAGCCACATGCAGCATCCATAGACTCACACACATACGATGACAGGTGACAGAAGTAGGAGGCTGGATCAGGGACAATGGTGAGAGGCAGGTGGCATGGTGATAGTTCACCCACTCTGCCCTTCTCCCCGTGGGTTTCCCACTGTCCTTGCAGTGCTTGGATTCTGAAACCTGTGTGTGGGTCAGCATGTCCTCAGGCAAGGACTCATGTTGCGTGCAAAGACCCCTTGTGCATTCCTGACATAATCACACCCTGCGGCTGCTCCTGTGACTCCCTTGAAGCTGCATTTCATGCATGTAGTCCACAAAGCGCTGGACTCACTGCATATAAAGAGTTCCTGTAATTCAACAAGAAGAAGACAACCCCGTGGAGAGTGGGTCCAAGATGCCAGCAGGCGTTCACAGGGCAGGAAGAGCAGGTGGCAGGGGTGGAGGTGCGGTAAGGCTGCCCTGGTGACTCGCAGCCATTGTACATGTCCTCTACTACCTGTTTCCCTGGTGGCCCTGCTGGCCCTTTCCCCCTCTGACCTCACAGCCTCTGCCAGGCTCCACACAGAAGCCAAACCACCTGCGCTGCCCCACACTCACCCAGGGGCAGTGTCCAATGAGAAAGAGACCTGTACTGAGAGGCAAACCTGACTTATTCCTGGCCTAGAAGCAAAGTCGGGGCGTGGTCACCAGCTAGGTAGAAACAAGTGGTGCCCACTGCAGGGCCTGTGTGTGTGTATACAAGTGATCTTACCTATCTGTTTGGCAGTCTGTCTGGCTCAGTGCTATGAAGCACAGGCTATAGGCTCCAGTGGATTCCTGCAATGCACTCCTTCTAGAAACTTGCTCTGCCCTTTGACAGAGGCCCATCACGTTGTGGAGGGATGGCCACTTCTCTTAGTGGCCTCTGGCTGAAATGGAGCCACATTAGGAATCACTGTCCTGCCACACTCAGGCTTGTTCTGTCCAAACACCTGGGTACTGCAGCTGGTGACCCATCCAAGGAGGCAGAGGGGCTTATTTTACACTGCGAGCAGTTTGAAACTGTGCTACCCCTCCCAGCTGAGATGGTGATGGTGGTATAATCCTGGCCACACTGTTCCCCATGGACTCAACCCCAAGAGCCTGAGGATGGGGGGAGCTGCATTCATCTACTTTCCCTGAGGCTTGATCACCTGTGGAGGAGATAGGGTCATTGGTGCCTGGTTCTGGGCACCTGCTGAGTGTCCCTGATGAGAGACCAGCACCTGCCACGAGCCTCACGCACTGACTCAGTACAGCCACACGAGGACCAAATTCCAACAGGAACCTTGGGTCGAAGCACAGCACGTGGCCATCTCTGCAGCTTCGTCCTCCTGTCTTCTCTGTCCTCTGTGCTAGCCTCAGGGTGGGTTCTGTCTCTTTGTCCTCAGCTTCCCTTTCTCCTCTGACTCTCACTTTCTCCTGGACTCCTGAGAAATAAACAGACCATTTATCTCTGAGCCACTCCCTCATGAGCTCCAGCAATGGAGTATTCAATACAAAATCAAACTGATATCGGCCACAACTGGCCTGTTAAAAACAGCCATTGATATAAACATCAGATCTCTGCACAAACATCGAGTTCCACAGAGTCTGCCCTGAGAGAACTGGAGTTGACAGGAACCCTGACCATCCGGGAAATCACCGCAGAGAAGTTGTCCGCAGTCAGTGTGTGACTGTTAAGTCAGAACCTTGTTGCCAGTTTCAATTAGGAGAGACCAGATCTCTGGGAAACTGAGCGCAGGAAGCAGAGTGGAAATCTGGGAGGTGCTGAACTGTGCTTTTTAGAAGACTCGTCAGCGGCTTAAGTGGAATAAATGGTGCACCTGCCAAAGAGTGTGTCCTCGCAGGCAGTGTCAGGAGGCCCACACAGCTGAGGATACCCTGTGGGTGGCTTTGCCGGGGCTTCTAGCCATCCCCAGCTGCTGCCCTAGAGCCAGGGCAGGGACACTGGCAGGACTGTCCTTTCCTTGGCAGCAGCCCTGAGGGCAGACATGTCAGGAGAGTGAGGTGGCCTGGCACGACGTCCCTCTTGTGGCCTCCCAACTGTTCTCTGCCCAACCACACCAAGGACCATGAGCCTGGAAGACAGAGCTGCCACCTGGCACCCTATGAGGCTGTGTGGCATCAGCACCACCCCCTCAGCTCAAGGAACTGTGACACACAGTTGGGCAACACCCCCATGAGTAGGAGCAGCTTGAGACCCACTGGGTGCTGAGTTCTGCTCCCAGGAAAGCACATCCCTTGTGGTGACCCAGCTGGTGTGTAGGACACCTCCCCTTCCCTGGACCCATACATCCTGGCACCTTTCTTCCATCCTGTGCCAGACTGCGGAGAGGACAACAGACAGGAGGCAGGCTATGTCAGGGCAAACTGAGGGACCTGTGACCTCCAGACCCCATCTCCCAAAGATGCTATCACCTCCCCATGGCAATGCCAGTCAGGGCCAGAGTGTGCTGTGCAGGCTTTGGTCAAGCCCTTCCTAATCTCAACAGGGAAACTTGAGATATAAGCCGTTGGACCCTGAAGCACTGGCTCTTAACCGACAAAAAGGTGCAGTTCTGTGCAAAACTCCACGGAGAGCCCATGGTCCCATCTGGCACCCAGCACTGTTGCCATCCCTACTGTGTTCAGGGCTCCTCCATCCTCGACAACCAGGGACACAGCGTGAGATACCAGGTTACATGCCAGCCTCCTCATCTCCCCACTACCACCTCTGGCCTGTGCTGCCCAAGTCCCAGGCCCCTGACCTCTCCTGCTGGGTTGTGTGTTTTTATTTCTCCTTTACTGTCAGCACACCTCTGTTGAGTGTGCCAGTTCCTCCAAGCAAGCTGCAAAGTCACTCCCCTGGTCCTGGACCCATCCACCTCAGTCCCTGCATCACATGCTGTCATCTGCAGTGATCTATCTCTCTCATCTCCACTCTGAGGATCAACTGACCACTCACCTGAGTGTGTCCAGGGGTCAGTGATTAGGCTTCTGTTGGATCCTTACTGCGCAGGTGCTATGCAGACTCACAGTTGCTCTGCCTTTTGAAGTTCAGGCTGGCCTAGACCTGAAAGCCTGTGGTTGGCTGTGTCCTCTCTCCCTCTCCATGCCACCACACAGGTGTCCCTCACTCTTCTACCACAAGGGGTCACTGTTAGCCAGAGTCCTTTCAGGGCGAAGGTTACTCAGCAACAACCTGGGTTTGAGGAGACAGCTTACTGCACCTGGCTACCCTTCTGGTGCTTGGTTATTTCTCTGCCAGAAGTGGCTTGGCTTCCTTGTGACCTCTGCCCCTCGACCCTCTCTGTCGGACATGGGCCATGTAGCCTGGTTCTGCTCCCACAAGGTGAGCTTTTCTGCCTCCCTGGACAGTACCCAACCTTTCTTTCCCCTGCAGAGACTCATTTAGATCCCAGGGCCTGGCAGGAATGTCACTGAGTTCAGGGTGAGGGAGTAGTGGAAAGTATCACCAATGGGATCCAGCCGGGGAACATCGGTGTGGAAAGGGCACTCATCTCCCACTGAGATTTCCCTCTTCCCATTTCCTGGGCCCCACCCATGTGTGCTCCTGAGGGTGCGCCATCCTGTGTTTGAGCCCCAGCCTGGCCATCTCTGTGGCTGTGTGGCCTTGGGTAACAGGCGGATCCTCTCTGGACTCTGGGCATCTCCAGGGCTGCCGTGACATCATCATCCCCCATTGCAGCCTTTCTCTGCCTCGTCAGCACTGCACTGTCTGTGAGCAGCTCCTGACTCAGCCTCACTCTGCACCCAGACAGAGGCATCTCCCTTGCCTCTGGCCTGGCCATGCAGGTCCCAGACAGACAAGGTGGAAAAGGCATGGCCACTGGCTGCAGCGCAGCTCTGGAGCCAGGATGAGGCTCCCAGGTGAGCAGGATGAGGCTGCAGAGAAAAGCACAGGGTTGGGAGGAGCTGGGCCACAGGTGGGGCCTGCTGAGCACTATCTTTATGCAGTGCTGTGTGTGTGTGGCAACTCCACTCCAGGTGCGACTGAGTGCTTGCTGCATGCTGTCCACCATCTGAGGGATTCTATGCCTTTGACTTCCCTCGTCCTCACAGCCCAGGACAAGTCACCCCTGTTACCCTCTTGCCTCTGAGCTAGGTGTGGTGGTAATTCTTCAGGAGGCTGAGACAGGATCACCACAAGTATAAATAAGCCAGGAAACGGTGGGCCATCAGGCTGAGCCATGTCCCTGGTCCCTTGACTAGGCAGTGAGCAGAGCAGCCTTCGGGACAGCAGGAGAAGCCACCGTGGTCACACAGCACAGCCTCTGGGCCACCCCATTCAGGTCTATGTGGTGCTGAGCATCCTCCCTATGGGGTCAGGTGTGCCAGGCATCAGTGTCTTAGCCAGCCCTCCTCACAGATGGGCACAGATGGGGTGCCCATCCTTGGGGACCTCCCTGAAGACTCAGCTGACATTGCTTCACCCAGCCCCCCCCAGGCCACTTCCCAGTTGGGAGTCCAGACCCCAGTCAGCCATGCAGAGCTGTGTAGCCCTGGTGTTCTCATTGGTGAGATGGGGTCTTCAGAGTCATCCTGGGGCACTGAGAATTAGAGAGGAGATCCTGGAGGGCAACTGAGTCCTGGATTTCCTGCCTTGGCACCCATTTCCAGGCCCAGGGCTGGCCTCAGCAGAGCAGCCTCAGTGCTGAGAGGCATTTTTGTCAGTACTGAGTGCCTGGTGTGTGTGGCCCTAACTTGGCACCTGTCAACTGCAGGCACCACAGGAAACCAAGACCTCAAGGGCAGGAATCTGGGTGTGAACTCAGGTCTGCTCCTCACACTGACCAGCAGGAGGCCACAGCCTCTCTCACACTCTCAGTCCTGAGTCTTTGTGTCCCCAAGAGCAGTATCCCTCATCTTTCCCTCTGATGGCACTGGTGGCCCTGAGAGCCTCTGCTTCCCAGCAGAGCCTGCCCTTAACAGAGACAGCAGTGAGGCTGAGAGGAAGGAAGCTGGCAGGAGGCTGAAGCAGTGGGCCTCCCCTTTCCTCGCCCTGGTTCTCCCTAGTCTGACTTCCTAAGATCCCTGATCCCAGGAGTGTGTCAGAAGATGTGCCACCTGTCACAGGCGTGTGGAGGGAGGACCTGGGACAGAGGAGCCAGGTCCTGCCTCAGTCTCCCTGGGGCAACTCGCTTGTCCTATCCCCTCAGAGATGAGACCAGGAGGTCAGGGAGGGGCTGCTGGGCACCAGGTGAGTACACTGAGTTCTTCAAGGGCATGAGTAGAGTCCTCTCAGGCCCCTAGGCCATGAAAGAGGGAGATTGGAGGCTGAGCCTAGAGAGGGTTCTGTGGCTCAGGCTAAACTGACACCATCTGAGCCCTGGCCTGGGCTCCTTGCTGAGATGCAGGACAGTGGACCTGTCATTGTCCTGGAGCCTGACGTTGGGGACAGTCAGACAATCCCAGCTTCTCAGGACCATGTCCAGCAACCCTATTGCCCAGAACCTAGTCACCTCAGATTCCAGCAGAGCCCGTGTGACTGTCACCTGGGTCAGCATGGCCTGTGACCTCCAGCTTGCCCCAGTGCCCCATGAAATGGGTTTGTTCTTTGGGATGTCAGAGCCCTGTTTTCCTCACCCTAATCAAACCTTGTCGTCGGACATGCCTTAGTATTCATTTCCATTCTCATTAAAACTGGGATCATACCTGCAGTGACAGGACCTCCTTCACTCCCTATGAGTACAGGAAGAAACTAGTGTTAGGGCACATTATGTGTGGTTTCCACTCCCTGGGTCCTTGGGGGGGGGGTTCAGGTGAGTGGGGAAAGGGTTGTGCTCAGAGGGCAGGGAGCAGGGAGCTGTATCACAGCAGAGAGGGTACCGGGAGTGCTTTCTGGGGAAGAAGGCTGGCCCTCAGAGCCCAGGCTGTATGGAGGGGAGGGGGAGGGGCAGGGAAGGCAAGAACGCTTCAGAGGGAGGATGGTCTATTTTAGCAACCCGGGAGAGCGGGAGGGTGGGGGAAGGGAGGCTGCGCAGGGCTGCAGGCGCAGCAGCCTGGCTCCCATGCCAGGTGCCAGTGCCCAGGCTGCTTCGGCCTTTTTCGACTTGACCCTGCCGGCCCTGTGGGCATCAGGCACGATGCTGGCGGTGTCGCTCAAGTGGCGGCTGGGCGTGGCCAGGAGGAGGCCCAAAGGTACAGTGATGGGTGCAGGCGGGTGAGGTCCCAGATACAGGGTCAGGGTCCCCTGGCCTCTGCTTGTTTCTCCCTCTGCCCTTATCTCCTTGGCACTGCCCCTCTATCCCTGTCCCTCTCCCTGTCCCTGTCCCTCTCATTCTCTTTGTCTGGGCTGCTCACTCCCTGCCTCTCTTCTCCCTCAGTTCTTGTCCTGTATTTTCGGTCCTCACCACCTGCCCTTGTTCTCCTGGGTCCCTTTCCTGGTCCCTGTCTGTCCCATGTCCCCCATTACCACCCCATGGGACCTAGGAGGCGTGGAGGAGGTGCTATGCTCCATGGGGACCCCAGACCCCACAGCACCTACTTCCTTCCCCAAGCAGGTGAGGGAAAGGGCAGATTTGCAAGCTCTGTGCTTCAGGCTGTGAACTAAGAATAACCATGGGCTATCGGGAGCGGCTGCTGGGTGTTTAATGCTGCACCCTTCCATACTAGAGATTGTTCCTGCCTTTCCTGGGGGTGTGGGAGGAAACTAAGCCACAGAGAGCTCAAGTAACTTGCCTGGGGCCACACAGCAGCCCATAGGAGGCAAGGTCCCCTCTGGGAACAGGCAGCTGCACTCCTCTGGGCTGTGGCCCCTGGGAAGGGAACGTGCTGGCACCTACTAGCTGAACATTCCATACAGGGAGGCTCTTCCTGTCTTCTTTTTCAAAATCTGAACATTTCAGTGCCTGAGATCTCTTTCCCTAGCTCCCAACACATGTTGAGATTTGATGGTTCTGCTGGGAAAAGGAAGCAGTGACTTTGCTTGAGTGGCAAGGGGAACTGTCAGGATGGGGTCCCTATGAATGAGTAGGAGTTTGGTGAATAGAAAAGAAGAACAGCTTTGCTGATGCCTGAGGGCTTGGAAGCTCCCTCCAAGGCCAGGGAGATCTGTGGTCAATGTGTGGGTGTAGGGAGAAGGGACCAGGCATTGTAGGAGGAGGGGGCTATGAGGCTGGGACTCTGCCCCAGAACAGGGAGAGCCACTGGAAACTCTGAGCCAAGAGAACAGAGGCAGCTTTGAGTACAGAGAGGCATGGATTTGACCTACAAGATGTGAGGGCTCCAGGAAGGCACAATGTGGAGCCAGACAAAGGTCCTCTGGCCTGCTCTCCCGGCCAAGTCTACCCTGCAATCCTCACCCACTGCAGGCCTTCTGTAGGGTGCTCCCTTCCCCTAACCCTGTTCCCGCACTGAGGGCCCCATAGCAGGCTCCAGTGAGCACTGGTGGTGCACCCTCCCACCCCTTATGAGTCCACTGAGTCCTGAGCCAGAGACCCAGGAACATACCCCTCCCCCTTGGACAGCCTAGAGAGCTCCAGCCAGTTGTTCATACCCTGAGTATCAACTGAGTGCCCTCTGAGTATGGCACTGTGCATGCTTGGAACAGGTGTGAACTGTGAGCTAAATTGCCCACGTTGTACTAGGGGAAACTGAGGCTCCAGAGGAAGTAGCTCACATCCGAGAAGAGACAGAGTCCGGGATCCTTGGCTGCTCTGCCCCTGGGCGCTGTCGGGTGACTTGGCAGACTTGCCAGGCTGGGCCCCTGTCTGTTCCTCCATGCCCGGACCCACTGCTGTCCTCCCTGCCCAGCCTCATGCCTTTGAGAGCCATGCAGCTGAGCAAGGTGGGCAGAACCTAGCTGTCCCTACTCCAGTTTTCCTCAGTGCTGTCCTTTTGCACCCACCCCGCCCCATACCACAGCTGGCTCTGTCTGTGGCCCAGTGGCCAGCAGGGAAGCATCCACCTGCCTCAGTCCCAAACCCGTGAAGACTGTGCTTCCTCCTTCCTTTCAAGCAGCCCTCGCGCCTCCTAGCTTGTTTCTGCTCTGTGACTGGGCCTGCCCGTCCTCCCACTTGCCCTCAGGCCACCCTGTCTGTCAGCCCTCCTCCCTACTGTGTCTTGGCCAAGGTGTGGGTGACTCACAGATGCACTGCCAGAGATGGCAACTGGCACATGACCCAGGTGGCATTGGGGTGAGTTTCCACGTGCGCAAGTGGCTTGGAGGACCTCAGGAACCCTGGGGTCCAGGCTGGCGTGGAGATGCATCCCCCAACCCCCATTTCTGACACACAGCGGTTGGGGCCGCTTTTCCCAGCTCCAGGGCAGTGGGCAGGAACTAGGCTGGGATTCAGGCCTTTGAGGACTAGTGTGTCCTTCTGTCCTTAGCCCTGTTCCTCTCCTGTACCCTTACCCTGCCCATGACCTCCCTCTCAACTTCCTCTCAGAGTCTCTGCCCTTGAAGTACTTGGAGCTCTGTTCATGTCTGTGTTGTGGGCAGCTGGGACTTGGGTACCAGGAAGGTGCAGAAATAAGTACTTTCCCTCCCACTACTTCAGAGGCCCCTTTGATCAAAAGGATGCCCCAGTATATGCTGGGATTCTACCCAGTCATATCCATTTTGCTAGTAGCCTAACAGAACTGCAATGGTCAGTCTGGGTAAAACTGGGTCATGGCGCCAAAAGGGGCCTAGATTTCAGGCTTCCTGCCTCTGAGGCACATGGTCCCCTTGTTCCTCGAGTCTCCAGTCCCTGGGCCATCCTGTCCCTTTCCAGCCCAGAGACGTCTCAGTTGGTTCACGCCCCCCAGGAACCTTCACCAGGCTCTCCTAGCATCTTATTGGTGCCTCCCCAACCCCCTCGATCTCAGGTCTGTCTGCTAGATCCCTGCTACCCCTGTGCCCAGTTGAGTTTCCAAAGGCCCTGAGCACTTGATAAACATCTGATAGCCAGGTGTGGTGGGATGTCCTGTGGTAATCCCAGCACTTAGGAGGCTGAGGCAGGAGGATGATGAATTTCAGGACAACCTGGACTACAAAGTAAAATCTTGTTCCAGAAACAAAAGGCAAACATCTTCGTGTAAGCAAAGGCACTGGAGCTGGCCTGTGGCCACGCTCACTCCTGTCCTGCCCTCGGGGTTCTGCTCACCCCTGTGGAAGCAGCCTGCCATCTGCACTTTAGTAGCCCCTGTTCAGTTAGTTGTCCAGGCCCCAGGAGGGAAGTATAAGGCTCACCTGTGTGCCTGGCTTGGCCCTGCCTGCAGCTCTAAGCCCAGTCTGCTGTCAGTAAGTGTCATAGGACCTGAACTCTGTCCCAGAGGTGGGGCTGCTGGGGGAGAGGCAGGAAATGGAGGCCCTGGGTGCCTGGCCTCTTGGGTCCGCTATGGCCTGCAGTGTCCTATAGCCTCCTGTCCCTGGCCCAGCCACGCTGTCCCTGGGTTCCCTGGGGCCATGACTTTGACTGCCCCCGGCTGGGATGACAACTCCCAGATCTTCGGGGACTGTCAGGGGAGGGATGCCGGTGTGGACAGTCATCACATGGCCTTAGCCCATGGCCTGAGCTGTGAGCAGTAAAGAGGGACACAGCAGCCAGACAGGGGGCATCATTTGGCGCTGCCTCTGCCCACTGCCAGAAGTCATTTTCACTGCTACCAGGCAGTGGGGACCCAGCCTGCTGGTGCCACACATCGCTCAAGCCTTTGGGGCTCAGATGTCCCAGGGTGCAGGACTACACCCCATAGGGCACCCACAACACCCCCAGTCTACACCCCTCATGTCCTCAGGAGGGAGCAGAGGCCTGGACAGAGGGCACTCAAACCCAGGTGCTCAGGAACCACACAGAAGTGTTTCAATTCCACGTCTGGGCTGGTGAAACTTGGGTGGCATCCAGTGGATGCTGAAGACTGGCAGCACATGCAGAAAGGAGATGCTGCTAATTCCCCAGCCTAGGAAGGACTTGAAATTGTCCTGCCTCAGTCTCCAGAGCAGTTAGGCTTATGCATCACCACCAAGCCCAGCTTGAATCTGTTCCCCCAAAGGTGCCATTAATGCTGGTACTCCAGCTGCATTTGGTTGACATCCCTGCCTGGCCTGTCTTAGTTCCCACCTTTCCTGCCCATGTGGACTCCTCCACACCCGCTATGGCCTCCTCTTCACCTGCTCCTCTCTGCCCTTCAGTGTCAGGGGCCCCAGAGGTGCTCTCAGGGAGCTGAAACAGAACAACCCCAGTCTTCTATATCCAAATCTCTGAGCTGAGCAGCCCTAGGCAGGCAGGCCGTTTATCCTCTCCATGCTAGATGCTGACATGGATCCTGCCTTGTTCCAAAAACAGACCTCAGTGTAAGTAAAATCAGATGAAAGCGAGCTACCAGGTGCTGGGAATTGGCAGGCCCAGAAGCACTGCACAAAGCCTCTGATCCTCTGTGAACTTTCCCTGGCTCCTCGCCTGCAAAGGTAAATTCCAGGCCAGTATGCGGGCCAGATGCGCTTCCCAACACCTGTCAGACACACTGTCTGGCAGGCAACTGTTTGCCTGGACAGAGGCGGCTCTGTGCACCCTGGCTGAGTCCAGTACCCCTCGGCCAGAGAGGAGGTACCAGCATTCAGGCCAGCCCGGGAACACTAGACTGAGACCCAAGCTGGGTCCCAGGGTTCTGAAGTGAACACAGAGGCATATCCCTGCCGGTTCTGCCATGACCCAGATGCCCTCGGTCACCTGCATCTCTGCTCCCATCGGCAGGTGCACTGGGCTGGGCTTGTGTCACTGTCATGGCTAGTCTCCCCAGACTCAAGTGATCTCGGACCATGATTGTTGGGTGGGGACAAGAGAGCTGGGAACACATAGCTGGAGGAGCCCCAGTGTTCCTGAGGTCAGCGACAAGGGTTCTGGCCAGCTGAGCAGAGGGGCAGCTGCCAGCTACAGCTGGAGGTGACCAGCTGCCCCTGCCCATCAAGCCTGGAGGCAGGCATGGCTCTGCCCCACACCCTCAGTCTTCACCAAAAGCTGGTGGGCACTGACACAGAGGCTGCCAGTACCTTGCCTGATCCAGCTTGCAGGGGAAACTGATGCCTAGGTCAGGTCCTGGGAGCCCACTGCAACTTTCGGCCAAGTGGCACTGTGCTTTGCCCTGGGTCCTGTGCTGCTCTAAGTCACCACATTGGACAGTGCTTATATTACTTTCTGATGCGATCACTGCAAAGCCCCAGGGCCGGCTAAGCATCTGCAGGAGCAATCCACACTGCACAGTCACGCTGGGAATCCACACTCCCGTCCCAAGCACTGAGGACAGCGAGTCCCCTTTAAGCAGAGAGCCGCCCTGCCTGGAGCTGTGTCCCTCCCTAGCCCCTCCCCTGGGGACAGGGACAGACACACTGCAGGCCTTGGTGGGCAGCAAGAAAAGCAGCATGCTGTGCGGGCTGCGTGGCAAGACCCCTGGAGTGGAGGGTAGGTCATGCCCAGGCAGAAGGTCAGAGGGCAGTGACAGGCAATAACAGCTGGGACCCTGGTCATGTAGCTGCTGCTCAGAGACAGGACAGGGTAGCTCAGGACCCCGGGCTTGGGGAGGGTGGGAAGAAGGCTGAGGCCACTGCAGGCGCAAGGCAGGGAGACTGGGTGGCTCCAGAACCCCAGGGCACTCAGGGAGCTCTGAATGTGCCCCCCAGGGATCCAGGCCACACGGGTGCAGGGAGGGCTGGTTGGCTGCTCTGTCCTCTGACAGACGTGTGTCTCCAGGCCTCAGCCTGATCCTCATATGGGAGGTCACTCTGCCCATCTGGGTCCTGCCTTGGCTGGCTCCACTGCTCTGCATAGTCACTCCCAGGAGGGGAAACAGAGGCTGGGGAGAGCAGGCTTAGTGGATATCAAAGCCTAGGGGAACTGTGGGGACAGAGACAGTACCCCACCAGACCCAGGGCACAGTCACTTGATCCCTGTGACACCCACAGTCAGGTGTGTCCTTTTTCCTATTTGCAGAGGGGGCTAAGGCACTATTAGGTGACTCATCTGAGGTCACACAGCAGTCTGGGACAGCCCAGCTCCTGCTGCAGGGCTGTGATCTCCAGTACCCCATCCTTCCAGCCCAGAGCCAAGGGCCACACCCTGCCCTGGCTTGGCTCACCAACGGGTCCTCCCCACCTCCTGGCCTACAGCCCTGCTCATAGCGGGGAGCTTGCTGAAACCCAGATGTGACCCCAGCTCCCAAGCTGGCAGATAAGGCCTCTCTGGGCCCACTGGCATCTTCTCCCTTTGATGGCTTCTTGGATCCCAGCCTCACCCCAAGTTGCTCCCCACCGTCCTCCCCAGGTCCTAGAGCCCAGTAATCACACCGGCCTCAGCTGGAATCAGCAGAGGGCTCTGTCAGTCAAGTCCCAAACTGGAGCTTCAAACACAGTGGGTTCTAGATGCTCAGTCACCGTCACCAGGACCCAGGCTGATTCCCCAGCCTGGCCTGGTCTTGGGGCCAATGGGTCCCCTAGGGGATCAGCCCAGGTCAATGGGACAGCTGTGCAGTATGGATGCTACAGAGGTACCTCAGCCCACACCATCCCTCAGGACCCTGCTCTCCACTGCACTGAAGGGAACTGCTGTGTGCGGTGTCTGCAGTGGGGTCCCTGGCCTCCTGTGGGGCTGTGGCTGGGAGCTCAGGGCGGTGGCTGCATTCCTGCCTATTGGGCTCTGCCTTTCTTGTCCCTATCCCCCCCCACCAGCCCGCCGTGAGCGGCTCCTCTTCCTTCCATCCTCTGCTGAGAATGGGATCAGAGCTCAAGCCAGACTCCTGGGCACCACAGGGCCAGGCAGCTTCCCCTTCCCCAACGTGGAGGCGGGAAGCAGAAGGGACCTGCTGTGTGAGATCCAGGAGCACTGGGAGGAACAGGTCACAGGTGGCACTTCATTCATGGTTCCTGGAGAGGGGAGCCCTCCAAGGGGAGCCACTGCACCCTGCTGTCCATGTGGGCCTGGGACTCTGGATGGGGCCACTCCTGGTGGGAGAGTTGGATGAGGAGTGGCTGGTGGGCGTTGGTGTCAGGGTCTCCACCTGCCGCTCACTTCTCTGGGTCTTGGGCTTCCTGTCAAAATAGTCAGGGGTACTGTATAGCTGTCTAGGCCCACAGGACATACTGTCACTGTGTGTCCACATACAGATATCTGCTTCCATCCTCCATGCATCCTTGTCCCAGCACTATGGGCAGAGGGTGACAGGAGCAGGGAGATGCCTGGGGTGGCAGGGCTGCCAGGCACCAGGCTGAGGGTGACAATGCCACAGGAACCATCCTGCTCTGTCCTGGGAAGAAAGCAGGAAAGGCTCCTCACTACAAATGGCCTGGGTTGAAACCTGGCTCTGCCACCAAGTGCCCCTGAGCGGTTGCCTTAATCCCTATGTGCCTTGGTTTCCTTATCTGTGAAATAAGGATGATGATGGTCTCTACTGCTTAGGATGAGCAGAAGGGAAAAGTACTACTAATGTCAAAACTCATACAAAAGCCTGGGTCCATGTCATCTTGGCCCTTACTTCTTTGCCTTTACTTACTCCTCTCCATCTGGAAAATGGGAATGATGATTCCACCACCTCAAAGGCAATGAGGAGTCAGGCCAGGGATTTAGCTCAGTGGCTCCAGTGTCCGCCTTGCACACAAGGTCCCAAGTTCAATCCATGGTAACCACATACTACAATGCTGGGCCTGGTGGCTCATGACTGTAATCCCAGCACTTGGGAGACAGAGGCAAGAGGATTGCCCTGAGTTTCAGACTTGTCTAGGATACATAAGAAGCTCAGGGGCAGCCTGAACTACAAAATGAGACCCTGTCTCAAAAAAAAAAAAAAAAAAAAAAAGCAGTAAGGAGTCAATGAGATTGTACTTTCAAACCACAAGGCACAGGCCCATACATTTCACCGGTGTGGATGTGGAGTCTAGGGAGACTCTTTTGCCTGGGGGTGGAGGGAACACAGCTCAATACATCTTATGTCAGTGTGCCTAGCACCTCACTTTTCAGGGGCTAAACTTGAGGCTGGAAGAGAAGTGACTGTTTCACTTTGATCCCTGGCTGCAGGGATGGGTCTGGCCTTGCTGTCTGGCCTGATCACAAGCCTAGATGCTCCTGCCTCAGTCTGTACCCTAGAACCATAGGAATGGGCCAGCGCTGGTGCCCAAGTATCCCTACTGATGACAGCTGTCTAGGAAGCCTGGAGGCATTTGTCCTTTTGGGGTCTCTCCACCCTCAATGCCTCTTTTTAGAGCTGTAAATCCAGGTTTAGGCAATGCCCACTCTTGCCCTTGCCTAGGCGGCACCCTGGCACAGCCTCCTGGCAGTCACTGACTTCCTTTCCCTTTTGTCAGAGCTCAATAGCTCCCTGAGGACCCGGGGAAAGTGCAGTCATGAAGGCAAATTGGCAACAATGCTGGGAGAAATCAAATGGCAAAGAACCCCATCCACCCACTGGGCTGGAGAAGGGGCTGGAGTCTGCATGGGCTACGTCCTCCCTTCCTTGCTCCTGCACCCAGACCATGCCACCAGGCTGTGGAAGCTGATCTCCCTCCAAGTGAGTTCTCGCAGGATGTGGATAAAGGCAAATCTCTAATTGCCCGTTGCTGGAAGGAGACAGAAAAAAATAACAGACAAAAATATCTCTGTATTTTATGCACGTTTCCAGCTGAGAATTGATGGGAAAGATGTTTTTGCAAAGCCCCATCTCTAAGCATGTAATTACTGGGTTCCAGAACAAATGGGAGTGGGGAGGGGAGCATCGCAGGACCAGGGTGGGCAGTGAGCCCCACGGTTTCTATAAATAATAACCCCAATGTCCTGGTCAGCTGCCCTCAGGGAGGGGTGACTCTCATGCTACAGACACGGGTGGAGATGCTAGACCCATAGCCAGTGGGTGGTTCTGGCTCTGCTTGGTGCTTAGGCTGAGTGATGCCTCAGTTTCCTCAGGATCTTGGTGCTGAAGTGCCTCCTACCCTAGCAGCTGGGAGCAAACACTGGAGACTGTGATGTGTCCTCTCCCCTAGCAGCCATGCCTCAAGCCTGGCCTGAATTCTAGTCTCTTGTTGTGATCAGAACTGAGGGATCCCTGGTCTCTGGGGTTCTCCAGCCTGCCTGGGTGAGCTAGGGCCTCAGTGTCCCTGCCCTTTCTGAGAGATGACCCTGAATCCTCCACAGGAGCTTAGGGCTGGTTGGCTTTGCTGACCTCAAGGCTGGGAGGGCCCCACAGCAGGGTTCCTCTGCAGTACAGGACACTGTCACTGCAGCTTCCACTGCGAGGCCCATGCAGCAGTCCAACAGGGGTGTATGGGCATGAACTTTGTACCTGGGGATCAGACAGGGCTCAGGAAGTGGCCTTGGGGACTATCATGGAAGGACTCTGTCTAGTGAGGTATCACTCATGTCCAAAGAGGCGCTGATGAGAGCAGGGTCTGGGGGAGAACTGAGCCAGGATGGTCTTAGAGGCTTAGACACCATTTGGGCTTCCTTGCAGTACAATTAGCAGCTTAACAGCTGGGGCAGAGTGTAGGTGGGGACACAGCCCCAAGCCCCACTCCTTACCCAGCCAAAGTCCCCTTCCTTTCCAGAACTCCACCTCAACTACAGAGCATAGATTCTCTTGGGGTGACATAATGGCCCTAGGGGACATTTGTCAGTGTTTGAAATTAATCCTTCTGTGGTCACAGGTGCTCCTGGCATCTGTACTTGGGGTGCTGTTGGCCATTTTGCAGTGTAGATGTTTAGAAACTGTCCTGGGGCAGTGGAGAAACCGGGTAGATGCAGGGTCTACTCTGTGGAACTGATTTGGGAGTGCAGAGGACTCAAGGGAGAATGAGGACAACATAGGTTAGGCTGGGTCAGTTCCTTTGCCTCAGTCCTCAGTGCAAGAAAATTAAATTAAAAAGTATGAAAAGAAGTATAACATTTCAAAAGTGAAAAAAACCTCACTTTCATGATCACATATGATCACACATGAAAAGATTTTAAATCTACAGATTAACTATCAGGATTAGTCCATGGGGGCCAGGATTTAGCTCAATGATTCCAGTGTCTGTCTTGCATGCTCAAGGTCCTCAGTTTGATCCCCAGTAATCACATACCACAATGGCATGCTAAGAATGGGATCAGTACTCACTCCCACGAGCAAACAGTACCATACACCACAGTGCTAGGTGTGGTGGCTCATATCTGTAATCCCAGCACTCGGGAAGCAGAGGCAGGAGTATTGCTGAATTCAAGGCTTGTCTGGGCTACATAGTGAGCTCAGGGCCAGTCTGAACTACAAAGTGAGACCCTGTCTCAAAAAAAAAAAAAATTAGAGTATAAAATGGACTACAGCTGGGCGTGGTGGCTTACGCCTGTAATCCTAGCACTCAGGAGGCAGAGACGGGAGTATTGTGGAGTTCGAGGCTTGTCTGGGCTACATAGTGAGCTCGGGACCAGCCTGAACTACAAAGTGAGAACCTGTCTCAAAAAAACAAAAAAACTGTATTTTTAAATATCCTAAGCAAATAGCTAAGAAGTAACATTTGAAAATGATAACATTACAATGGTGTTAATATGTTTCAAATGCTCAGAAAAATGTTTAGTGAAAGAAGTCCAAGACCTTTGCTAGTGAAAGAACACAAACATCTCAAGCTGAAAACTGGGCATGGTGGTGCATACCTGTTATCCCAGTACTTGAGAGGCTGAGGCAGGAAAATCACTGCCAGTTCAAGGCCAGCCTGGACTACATAGTGAGTTTAAGGCCAGCTTGGGCTATATAGCAACAGCCTGTCTCAAAACAAAAGACAGCCCAAGCAAGCAGGCCCAGCCTAGTGAGAAGAGGGGAAAAGTGGTCTTTGAACAGCCAGGAGTTTTCAATGACCTCCTGTCTCCCCTCCAGTAACTCTCAGTTTCTCACCTCCATTCTGGTGAAGAATAGAGAAGTGAATTGAGACTGGCTCAGAGCCAAAGCCCCCAGCAGAGAAAAGGGAAGTCAGGTCCTTGCAGAAATGGAAGTAATACAAAACAAAAGTTTTATTTAGAAGGTCAAGAATGCAAGGAACAGCTGCCAGGCAACAGGACGCAGGACAAGGCAGGGGAAATTCAACTGAATTTCCCAAAGGTCAGAAGACTGTACTCATAGGAATAAGCTGGTTTCTAAAAATAACTGTTTCACCAATTGGTGCAATCTGAGCCAATCAGGGTTTCTGCCTTTGTTACTTATTTGAAGAAAGATCTGGAGGCTAAAGGCCACATGGTACATGTAACGTCACAAGAGCTAGCTTCCTCAAATACATATCTCCAATAAGCTTGTGGTAAATACACAACCATCAGCCACCCAGCTCATGCCCTACTTCATCCTCACCTTCTAACTGTCCCTGCAGAGCCATCTGAAGTCTCTTGCCAAGTTAACCAAATCCTTTCCACCCAACCCTCTGTCCCCTTCTGGGACCTCTGCCCATGTGCAAAGGAAACGCGCAAACAAAGCCTCATGTGAGAATGTTTGTCTTGCTTGGTTCTGAACCATTCACCATAGGAACAAGAGAACCCTCTGCTCAGCAGACAAATAGCTAAGTGCCTGGGCACCCATTCCACAGCACATGCATGCACAATGTGAACATCGCACATGCACACGACATGCATAAGCAACTAGCATGTGCTGCATGATGGAAAGGAGTCTCAAAAGCCAGCAAAGTACTCTGTTTATGCGTCATTCTGGAAAAAGCAAGAAATCACATGGCCAGAAGTGATCAGTTTTGGCCGAGAGCAGAGGGTGGAAGAGGCAGGGATGCACAGGCGATGGGGGAGAATTGATGGGAGCAGATCTGCTCCAAAGCCCTGCTGTGGGGTGGACAGAGATGAAGTGCACACCACAGGGTGTACTTTAGTCCCACATCTGAATCATGAACACAGAGAAGCATTTGCATCCACATTTCCTGGCCCCACCCAAAGCCTCCAACTATCGTGTCCTCGGTGGGGCTCAACATTTGTTTCCAAGCCAGTTTGCAGCCGTGTGGGTGCTGCCGCCATAGACGACATTTGGGAACCTCGTGTTATGCTGGTCTGTGTTATGCAGATCACAGGACCCCACCCTCACCCAGGACACCCAAATTGGCCTGAGCTATGGGCCCAGCTTGTGCTGGTGTAAACCTATACATACCCCCTGGGACCCATAAATGCAAGTTCAACTAGTTGCATCAAAACTCTGAAAAAGAGCTGCACCCTCACCGAGCATGTGCAGCTTATTTCTTGCCATCCATGTAGAGGCACAGTGTAATACACATCCACTACGTCTGAGGTACACAGGGTAACAGGACGGCCATGTGGGTCCTCCACACGGTGCCATGTTGTCTGAGGACTCAAGTGTCTGTGGATTGGGTGAGCACACCTTAAATCATGTTCAGTTTAATAAGACCTAGTGCAGTCTTATTAGTCCTCTGCCCACAGCTATGTGCTGTGTTTCTGGGGATAATGGGGATGTAGCCCAGGTACATACACAGCTTCTGCTCTTAAAAATTCACCCCCCATGGGTGGTGGAATCTGCAGATGTGGAATCTAGGCCTAGAAAGCTGACTCTACCTCTTGTTTCTTCTGTCTTGGGGAATGAACCTGGGACCTTTTCACACAGCTGCATGCCCAGCCTTTTTTATTTTTTGCTGTAAGACAGAGTCCCACCAAGTCACTAAATTGCCCAGCTTAGGCTCAAACTTGTGATCTGCTTGCCTCGGCCTCTCAGAGTACTGGGATGACAGGTCTGAGCTACTACGCCTGCCTATACCTTTCTGATGTTTGAAATTAATGAAAAAGCCTTAGTAGTGTGGAAATCCCCAGGAGACAGATTATACTGCAGACTAGACACATCCCAGAGAGAGAGAGAGAGAGAGAGACTCAGGAAACATGAGGGCAAGGTGGGCTATGGGTCGCAGGACCCAAGAGTACCTCTCCCAGGCGGACTGTGGCAACAGGGTGCCCCTTGAGCTGCCCCGAGTGTGACAGGATGTGGTTCATACATTGCAAAGTGCAGGGTCTGCTCAGGACGCTAACACAGAACTGCCTCACACTCAGCACACCAGCGCCTGTGTGTGTGTGAGCTCCCCGTCACAGCAGGCACCAAGCATAGCTCTCCGCAGGGCCAGCAGACCTGGGTCTCCCTAGGATTGTGCAATATCTAGCTGTGTGGTGTGAGTACATGTTGTCCTGTCTGGATCTCGGCTTCCTGATCTGTATGAGGGGTCATTTTGGCAGCCCTGGGTGCCTGATGTTTCCCTATAGAGAGACTGTGACATCCAGGGTTTGGTGGGCACCCACAGAGCCACTGAGCCAGAAAAGTACAGGTGTGGCCTCCCTGGGACCAGCCCTCAAGGACCCAGC
>PVIC010007445.1:0-50975 GCA_004025085.1 Thryonomys swinderianus | reverse complement strand
ATTGAGATTCCACCTCACTCCACAAAGAATGGCTGCGATCACAAAGTCAACCAACGATAAATGCTGGCATGGCTGTGGGGAGAAAGGAACCCTTCTCCACTGTTGGTGGGATTGCAGACTTGTGCAACCATTGTGGAGATCTGTGTGGAGATTTCTCAGAAAACTAGGACTACGGGTCCCATTTGACCCTGCTATACCCTTGCTAGGAATATACCCAAAAGAACTTAAAAACTCACATTGGAAAGACAGATGTACACCCTTGTTCATAGCAGCTCAGTTCGTGATAGCTCAATCTTGGAAACAACCCAAATGTCCATCAACTGGAGAGTGGACAAAGAAGATGTGGTTTTTTTACAAAATGGAGTATTACTCTGCCATAAAGAATGACAAGATCAATCCATTTAGGTGCAAATGGAGACATCTGGAGGATATACTAATAAGTGAAAGCAATAGATCACAGATAGACAATTCCCGGATCTTCTCTTTGGCATGAACACCTGTACATGCAAATGAGTTCTAGAAAGTAGGACAGCTTTTATAGAGTGGAATATTTCTATAGGAAACTTGGTGTGGGAACGTGATGAGGGGAAGGAATAAATATGATACAGAAAGAAAATAAAAGAGGATGTATAAAGGGGGGAGGAGGGGGAGTGGGTAGGGATATGGGTAAAAATGAGAATTAACTTGTGGCATATACTGGTACAAATTTCCCAATGTTATATGTGATTTTGAGATGTATATAAATTGTACCAATAAAGAATTCAATTTAAAAAAAACAGCTTACTGAAGACTAGACTAGAATATATAACAAACTCTTACTAGCATTAATGCTATAATAAATAGCCTAAGGAGATACAGCAAAATGAGCAAACAGGACACTCAATATATTAACAGATGACACATACTTTGTATGTGTGCTATTAATGTGATCCATGTCGTATTTGAAAGTGAAGGCATTATTAATTCATCAGTGTATTATTTATTTATTTATTCATTTTTTTTGAGACAGGGTCTCACTTTGTAGTTCAGGCTGACCCTCAGCTCACTGTGTAGCCTAGGTAAGCCTGGAACTCAGCAATCCTCCTGCCTCTGCTTCCCGAGTGCTGGGATTATAGATGTGAGCCACCACGCCTGGCACTGTGGTATGTGGTATTGATTGCTGGTGGGCGTGAGTCACCATGCCCAACATTGTAGGTGGTTACCAGGATCGAACTCAGGACCTTGTGCTTGCGAGGCAGGTGCTGGAACCACTGAGCTAAGTCTCCGGCCCAATGTGTATAATTTCTTATAAAGTAATTATTTTCTATTGATATGAAATGTAAAATGTTTAAAATATGAGAATATGAAATACTCAAAATTACTCATATCTTACAGTTTAAAGGAAATGAAGATTAATAGTCATCACACTACTGTCAAAAAAGGAGTTCCATTAAGTTGACTTCATTGAGTACTCTGGTTTTATTTTTTAGCCTGCGTTATGGATACTTGAATGTTTATTTCATTTTTATTTTCTGTAATTTATAGCTTAAACTGTTGTGCAATTGTTAATTATTTCACTAGCATTGTCAGATAAGAATTACGCCATTTTATGTAATGGTGAAATCATGAAGGTGATATGTAAAGATTGTTAATTAATTTCATAGATCAATAAAGATTTTTGTGTTGTTGGCTTTTACTCATTCACTACCAGGATCCAATTACCATATTATAAATATGATCAATAAATCTTTGAAATGGAAAAGATAGAGAGCTTCATGGACAGAGATGAAAATAAATCAGTGCTTAATCTTCTTGTGTTCTTTCCTGGACACCTCCTCTTCAAGTTTTAAATAAACTTAAATGTCTAACAGTAATATGGCCTCTACTTAAATATCTTGTAGAAGCAATGCTACTGAAATTCTGACTTCCATTTAGGCAGGACCATATCCCACCAAGGTTCTGCTCTGATCACAGTAAGCTTGTTAATGTCCAGAAAAAGTGGTCAGGCTTTCAAGACAATAGGTAGATGCTATCAAGTAATTTATTAGGCAATTTCTCTGAATTGACCTCCAAATCATTTTAGGCTTCAATAGAAACAAATTTCATAGTAAAACTGGTATATTTTGTATTTTTATTTGTTTGTGAAAATAAAGGAACTAATTAAAAAGTTGATCAACTACCACAATTGACTTCCCTGTCCAACTTTCTAGGTAAATATAAAATAAATCTGGGGCTAAATGCTGCAAATAAAATGACTGGACAGCTCCAGTACTGTGATGGATTGTATTTTTTTTTTTTGAGACAGGGTCTCACTTTGTAGTCCAGGCTGGCCCTGAGCTCACTATGTAGCCCAGGCAAGCCTCAAACTAAGCAATCCTCCTATCTCTGCCTCCTGAGTGCTGGGATTACAGGCGTGAGCCACCACGCCCTGCACTGTGGTATGTGGTATTGATTGATGGTGGGCATGAGTCACCACGCCCAACATTGTATATTGTTACCGGGATTGAACTCAGGACCTTGCGCTTGCGAGGCAGGCACCAAAACCACTGAGCTAAATCTCCGGCCCTCCATGTCATGGATTTTAAAATTTAAGTAAAAATAGAATCTACTAATGTAACTTTGCAGACAACCTTTCTTATTTTCTATTATCACAATCCCATTTTATTTCTTTGTCTCTAAATGTTGATTTTCAAAAAATATTACTCTTTAGCAGAATAGTTTAAACTTGTTAATATCAGTAATCTCAACTTTTTAATTTTAAAGAACTTGTTTCACTGAATTTGAAAGGTCTACTTTATGCATATCTGTTAATTCAAGCTTCTACTGAATTTTGACAGATTACATGGCAGAAAGTATAGAAGTCTGGGAACAGATACCTGAAAATTTGTGTTTAAATTAATTTCTTCGTTTTGTCTATACAATCATATTTTATATTATTCGAGCTCAAATGTGGATTTTCCTTCAGACTCTCAGCAGGTAAGTGTATTGTTTACCCCATAAAGTTAACAGAGTTTTGGAGACATATACTTTGGTTGTGACATATACTAACAATCACAGCTGAAGAACATCTTTCAAGTTTCTTACGATGAAGTATATTTTCCTAGTAGATATTGGGCACAGAAAGGAAATGGGATACTATTTGTCTTCCATAAAATGTAAAAATAGATGAGAAACTTTAGCAGCCTTGAAATTAAATGCATGTGATAAATACACATTAATACTCAAATTGATCAAAAAGTTTCAGATAAATACAATAGACCCTGCATATATTCGCAGAATATTTGAGTTCAGAAGTTTCAAGTTGCAACATGGAATTTAAGAAATGTAAATATATACTGAAGTAAAATTTAGTAGAATAAGAAAAAGGTGTGAAACTAGAAAACCAGCAGCATAGTTTTTATCATGAAGTACAAGATGCAAGTAGTGATTAACTTTTTTTTGACCATGCAATAACCCTTTGAATATAAAAGAAATGCAATATTCTCATAGAGAAGGTTTGTCAAATAGAAGCTGTCTTGGCTGTGTAGTTCTCAGAATGGAAAGAATTATCTCGTTTAGTTATAATTTTTCATTCCAGACAACTGTTCAACAACTAACATTGAAATATTTCAGATTTACCTGTATAGGTTCATATATTTGTGTGCATTTAATATATTACAGAATATTGGTAGACGATTGAGATGTATTGTTTTAATTTATCTGCATTATGCATTGGAGAAGAGGAATTACGAAAGCTTAAAATATTCCTGGAGTTAATACTATGACTCTATATTAATGGATCCCTGAGGTGCTAATTATTAAAGTACTCTGAGAAGTTGATTGAAAAATAGGAGCAATTTAGAGAGTTAAATATAGAAAAACAACACCAAACTATGAATTTTGTTTTTAAATTACATGTAATACATTTAGCTTTTCCTTTGTATTTTTTTTATTTTCTCATCTTTGTTGGAACCTGAGTCAATAGAAAATATTGCCTGTTATTGTATTTATATCTTTCTTCCAAAGTGAAAACCAAAGCAAGATTCAGCTTTGTGTTAACTAATATATTATACCTAATTCATCTCTGCACCCAATATTTCTCATTGGTGTTTTTTTTCCTGTTGAAATATCTTTGTAAATTGGATTTAATTTGCCTGTGAAAAATTTTAAATCCTCTTCTGAAAATATTTACAGTTACTGGTATCTTCAGAATTTGCCCAATTTAACAATAAAAAGTTAAAAATTTACTATTCAGAACTAGAAAATGTCATATACTGAAACCTATTTCAGAGATTAAAATCAATAAATAATGTAGCACCTTTCTAGATAATAACAGACATATATAGCTAACCAATATAAATTTTTAAGGCTTACTATATGCAACATGAAGTCTCATTGCTATGCATTGATTCTCATTGAGAGATTAAAACAGAAAAGTAGGCAATTTTCATTAGCTTTGTTTGCTTCCTGGAAAGGGGTGAAAGGCCAAGTGATGATCCTCAAGGGCCACCCACCTTCTAACAATGTTTTCGTTCAAGTCCTGGAAGTCTAGAATTCTTGAGTCAGGAAAGAAAGCTGAGAGGACATGATGGTACCATTCAGTCTGTGACCACGAAAAGCAGAGAGAAGACAGCAGTGTTCAGGTGTAAGTGGGTTGCACTGGTGGAGAAATCAAGGGAGATGGATTTGTGGTATGTGCATATACAAAGAAGGAAGAATGTGAGACTTTTTTCCCTTGTACTTGAAGGGCATCTACAAAATTAATAGACATGAATAATCCATCTCTAGTCTAGCCACTCATTAGATACATACTGAACTCCAGTAACTGCATGTTCCAGTGGAGAATAAGACAGCTATGTTCTTATCCTCGAGGAACTTTACATCTAGAGTGAGATTCCCATTACACTGAGAGAGATACAGATTGTTATGCCCCTCAAGTTAGGATCCATCTTTGAAGGTGAAAAATCTCAAAAATCAATAAAAAATGTACAGTTAAAAATCTCAAATCTGGTAGTGGAATCCAGAACAAACAGTGAGATAATGGCTAAAAACTGGAAACAAGAGTAAGAATCCCAGGATTGATTCAATTACTGGCTCTTTGGCTTTTGGGTATTATATTATAAATTTTCATTTGCTCACTTCTGTTTCATAAAATTTGTATGAAATTTAAAATGATAGTGCTGGGAAGAATATAAGTTGGGAAACAAAATTAGAAATATCCCATTGGGCTTAGGTATTGGTATTGCTTTATTTCCTACGGTTTGTAATGAATAATGATTGATGACTATACTGTAGTTTTTTCACGTATGTCCTAATCAAATTCCTTCCACTTAATATTTGAACAGGATTGATACAAAAGTTAGGCAAAGTAACACATAACAAGACTCTCAAGATAGTTATTCGTACATTATGGGATCATGGGGAGTTTCACTCTGTATTATTAGTTTCTGAATGATTTTAGTTTCTTAAAATGAACAAGGACACCTATTTTTAGAACCACAAAGTTGAAAGGAAAACACAGTGGTAGGAAATATAATGTGCTCAGGTCACAATTTTTTGGTAAAAGACTGAAGCATGACAAATCCCATCTAAAAATCGGACTTTGACAGACTAAGTTTTGAATAAAGTTTACGAATCCACAGAAAGAACCTTAGCCCAAGGGGTGATAAGTATGAAGTGACCATATTGACCAAGGCAAGTTCAGACAGCATAATGCTTCAAGAACAAAGCAACTAGTTATAAATAAGCATGAAATTAATTCACACAAGTTGACACAAATTTGTACAAACACATAGCTCTCTCACTTTTTCTAAAGGAACAGATCAGAAGTCACCATTGATTTTCTCACTGTGTTTACCTGGAGGATTTTAACCTCCGAAGCTCAAGTGATGGTCCTGTCTCAATCTTTCCAGCAGCTAGAACTATTTCTCAGCCATTTTTTAAATTTAAACTTTGAATGGTTTAAGTGATCTATGCAGTCTTCATGCATTTAATATAAACAACTGGTAAGAATACACTTGACAAGCAAGAAATTTAAATCAAACATAGAAGGAAAAAGCAAACAGGAACACTGAGTGGCATCTCGTGCAGTGAACCTACTGCTATCGTGTCAGGTTAGAATGTACCCAGACATTTATCATGCTCCACTAAGTTAAGTGTAGGACTACTGCTTCAAAGCCAAAGAAGAAAGCTCAAAATCCATCCAACAGGATGAAAACTGTATTAGAGAAACTTCTGATATTTATAATGACAAACATAGTGAATCGGTGAGTTAGAACTTTCATTAAAAAAAAAGTAGATTATGTTTCCAAAAGAGCTCTAGTTTGGGATCTAATTCACCTTTTTCAGTGATGTTCTAAGATCGTTTTTTTAAAGCACTGATCATTCTTAATAAAATCTTGTAATGATCTTTGTGTAACCTAGTTTTGACAAGAGAAATAACAATGCAGTTTTGTAATAACAATTTTGTCTGCTACATGCAAGGTATCTAACATCATTTAGAATTTATTAAATATGATTGAACAAAGATAGTACTTGTCTTTATTCATTTTTTTTCATTCATATTTGACCAGTCACTACAGCCCAGAAGTTACAGGGTTGCAGGGCATGATTATCCATGGTAAGTTTCTCATTTATAGAGGAACAGTATTGAATTTTCTCATTTTTCACGATTAGCTTTTTAAAGATCATACAAACATTTTTATGGGAGAAGAGAGAATCATTCAGAATTTGGCATGAGATTGTTTAAACTGATTTTGAATTTAAAAGATAATATAAAACATTAAAGTGGGTCTATGCTTGTTCACTGTGTAGATTGTCATTTTATAGCTAGTAGTTGTAGGAATATCCTTGCCTATTTAATGTTTTAATTATTTTATGAAGTTGGTGTTACATAGCACTTTCAGTACTTTTTAAATTTAAAATTTTATATTGGTCTAACAACATAGGTAATTAAGGAAATCCACATTGGAAAACAACCATTTGGAGCTGAACACTGAAAATGACATTCATATACTATGTAACCCTTGGGATAATGAATCTTTATTGTAAAAGGTGACCAATGAGAGAATAACTGTTCTGTAGTCTTATTTTGAAGACTTAACAATTTTCTCTTATGCTAAACACTTAGAACAATCTCTAACAAATAGTAGATAACAGTCACTAACACTGACATGAAAATGTCAACTTAGTACATGGACACTACATTTCATTCTGAAGAAAAAGCCAAATAGTCTCACATAATACTAGAAAAGAAAAGGGTTCATGGTGGTTCAAAATGAGAAGTGAAAGTTGCCACAGACATAAGAGTGTTATTTATAGTGCTGACATAATGTTGCAGTATAAACCCGCCACCCAGAAACAGTTTTGGGCAAAGCTGAGGGAGAACAGAAATAGTAAATAAAGGGGACTTGGGAAGATTTTTGTGGTGATATGGTAGTTCATTTGATCTGGATGAAGATTATATGTGGTGTTCATTTGTTATAATGCAAAAATTGTTACCATTTGTAAACTTTCTACATAATTAAATTTCAGTAAATAAGTTAATAAAATATAAAGAAAAAATGCATATTTCCACTTTAATCCTACCCCAAAACTTACTTTTATTGAGTTTGTATAAATCTAAAAAATGTACCTCACTACTGATGATTCCAATGTTGGTGACTTGGAAGTCAATGGAAATTTAGATGTCATAGTTACATATGTGCTGAGAGCCTAATGGGGGTATGTGGTTAAATTTACTATGCATACAGTTAAATAGCACATAGATGGGTCAAATCAAAACTGAGGTCTATGATCATTTCTTCCCATTATAAAGAAAAACTTTTATGCATTTGGGAGACATTAGATTTAAAAAACAAAAAACATAAGCGATAATGTAAATTCTGAAAAACATATCCCCTGGATATCAGCACTCCCTTCCTGTTAATTTTTCTTCTGTATTTTGACAAGCTTTCTGCTTTTAGAGAATGGTCGAATTAATTTATCCACTTAATTTGTTCATAAAGGTAAAGTCATAAAAGTGTATTCTTGACCCTTGAAAATAAGATCTTAGAACACAGAATCTACTTCAGTGCATGGGGATTTAATAAAGGTAGAACTACATGGTGAGGCTCTCTCCCTTGCAGTTCAGTGTGTATCTTTTCATTCAGAAAATATTTTTTTCTGAGTAACTATTCCAAGCAACTGAATCAGGAATACTAACATATAAGGGGTGTGCTTACAAATTTTTAAAAAGTCACCGAAATTTAGAATCATGAAAGCTTATCTGTTGCTAAGATACACTTCCAATCAAGTATAAGAACTCATTGATGTATAGAGCTGCTCTAAGGGGGAGGAAGAGAAGAATGATAAAAGTTCTTAAATACCTGCACTAAAATACATGTACTTAGTAAACCACAGTCCTGGTTTAAGTCAATTTGAATTAGGAAATTAATAAAATGCAAGGTGGTATGTGGCAACAAAAGCCCATTGAGTAGATGCCATTGACACATATACAACAAAAGAATGACTAAAGAACCTTGGGACTACTGGAAAATACGCTGTAATGAACGCGGAAGTGAGACAGGGTGAAAAGAAGGAAGTGAGACAGGGTGAAAAGACAGGCCAGATTTCATGCTAAAGTAGGAATCAACTCAACCAGTGTCATATTTGATTATGTGAATGACTAGAGCTAAAATGCAACAAGAAGATAACAAGAACTGTTTGATTTAGCAGTTGCTATTTTCTGACTGTACCATCCACACCATACACTGTTTTTAATGGAGTAAGTCACCCATGTCAAAGAGTTGAGGAGGAAAACAAAATCACTTTGCTATTGAGAAGAGTTGGAGGAATGAAGGGGAAATGTTCATCATGAACATAAAAATAACAGGGTTTTACAGTTGCTCTTTTAAAAGGAGTTAAATGCTAATCAGTAACATGAAACTCCCAATATCAGTGTTAAAACATAAAAATGTTTTTTTTTTTATCTGGGTGTGAAACACACACATACATAAACACACATACACAAGATGGCTAGATTTCCTACCAGCAGGGAAGTGATGTGCCAGTTCATTCTGAATCCTGATTTTTAACTGATACCACCTCCTTCACTCATAATGATAATTTTTACTAGCCAAAATTAGAGTACATATCATATTCTCTTACACCACCAGGATACCATTAGCACCATTAACTAGTCAGCCTATAAACAGGTATCACAATTGGGTCATAAGAGGTACTCTCCAAGACTTTCTGGATTATGGTTAGCCAAAGTCAAGCTAAAAGACAAGAATATCAGCTCTGATCTTAGGGGAGGTCTGGTAGAGACTGAGATAAATATCTGAACTAACATGTACTTCTTAAGAGAGCTGCCAATCTCTACTTTTCTCCTTTCTAGCATTTCCTTTAATCCCTTCTGTATTACCAAATTTTCTTCCACATTATTTTCTTTTAAAAATGTACCTATATCTTTTAGATCTGAATCAGTTTCACAGGCAAATCTACATAATCAGAAAACATTCCTGAGAGTCAACAGTCTGTGTAGATTATAAGCAGTCCCAGATGAGCTTTCAACAAGTGCTTCATTGCAGATGAAAATTTTCTGATGATCTGAACACTCAAGAGGCCCAGAAGAGGCTGTGTTTAGTGTAGAAGTATGATTTTTTAGAGGAAAGCATTTCTATGAGAGATTAGTTATGGTTTCTGGCTGTGCACAAGATTCTTTTTCTGAATTCATCAGGGGCAATGTGAGCCAACAACCAAAGAGCTCATGTTTAGCTCTTTCCTTCAGAGGAAGACTGTGACAGTGACCTTGACATGGACTACATTCTAAATAGCACCTTCAAAAATCTGACTTTTGTATTGCTGTGTTCTTATGAGGGGATGAGGCGCTGGTTACTATGATCTGCTAAAATGAGGCAGACTGTCTCCTACTAGTTCATACTGGCTCCTGAGATTCAGGTCATGGGCAAGATCATGACTAAACCGATTTTTTTAATTATGTAAATTTAAAATTATATAAATTATACTAAATGCAAAGTCAAAGACGCAAAACCCAGCTTTCACTTAGTTTATAACATTTTAGTATGCATGCCCTTTAAGTTATTTATGCCAGCTAATTTTGTACAAAAATCGTAATAGGAAATAGAATATAAGATTTTACTTTTCCTCCAAGATTACAGCCAATGAAAGCACACTGGTAGCTCAAAATTAGCCTTGGTAGAAGAAGGAGAAGACCATAGGTCAGATATACTGACCCTGAAATCTGCTGCACTGGTACACTGCATGATAAGCTCTTATTAACACATCTCTGGTAAGTCTCAGTTGTTTCAGAACTGAGCCAGGGGTTGTGATAAAGAATATGTTCATTTAAAGTGCAGCTTTTTCCATGTACACATTACCAGATAGATTTTCTCTTAGATGAACACATTCAAAAGATGGATTTCTAAGTAGAATAACCCAGGAGAATTTCTAGTAAATAAAAACTAAATGTGCACAAGCCAAGTTACTTTTATCAAGCATTTCATCAATAGATTTTTAATTAAAGCATTTTTCATTGCATAGGGGAACAATTAAAAACAAATTTACTAGTGATCATTTATAATATGTAGATCTAACATTAAATTTTTGAGAATGAAATAAAAACTTATTCAGCAATTAAGAAATGTATCGCTCCTACTAAACTATTTTGCTGAATTACATGGGAATATAAGGCTAATTGAATTGAAGACTCACCATTTAAATCAATTCACTGTTTTCCAGTAGAGTTCTAACTCATGGAATAATGAAGTTCAACTCTTCTCCTTGCTGTTATGAATTTTAAATGTGGATGAATTCACCCTATGAATAAATACAAACTGACTTATCATGCTTATTCCTGAACATATGTTCAGTTGCCATAGTCAAAATGAATTTCTAGGCTGATTCATGGATTTCAGTTTCACACTAATAAACTACTGGCAACATCCCATAACTTCATGTTGTGCTCCAGATCTAGGGCTCTCCAGTGTCACATTCAGTTGGGTAAAGGAAAAAAGATAAGAGATTTAATAGCCTTGACAACAACAACAATAACAGATCATGAAGTTCATATACAAGAACATAATAATCAGAAATTATGTTTGAAACCTACTATTAAAATATGTATAACAATTTGCTGCACCTATTGCTCACATAAAAATGGTTCAGATTCAAATCACTGAATTACTGTTAGAATCAGCTGAGTATGGAAATCATTACAGGATACATATTTTAGCTTAATTATTTAGTTTTATAACATTATTTCTATATGTGCTAACCCTCCCACACCTTTGTCTCTGCTCTCTACACTGGCATTTAAGATATATTACGTTTTTCACTCATTCAAAGGGGTGTGTCTTTGGAATTTTGTAAAGTTATATAATATAGAAAGCCAAAAGTTGGAGCCAGAATGTTCTGGATATTTTCTGCTGAAAAAAAAACAACAACAAAAAGGATAATCTTTAATATAATTCATTTGAATTCAAAAGTTATAATAGGCAAATTGGAGTCAAATATGTTCATGTTATTTACAATTCAGAAATGTATAGCAGCTTTTAGGGCTTTGACTTGAGTGATGGAAACACTGGGATATATTCACCATGCATTTGCCTAGGTTTATGGCAAATATGATTTAATCTTAAAGTAAATGACATCTAGAAATCCTATTTTGTAGAAAAAATGTATCAACATTTCATTTACGTGAAAACAATGACTGAGGAGGATAAGAATAGGAAGACAATAAGCATCAGTACCCCATTAATAAGCAAATTATCCTTGGAAAGATCTTTCCTTTTCACAGCACACTAAGAGTTTACACAGTTCGAGGAGACAGAGAAGGAGCAAGGAAAGCAATACTTGTTCTTATTAAAAAAAAAAAAACTCAGTCAATTTTATTTTTCAAATAATTGTCTTGATAGCCACATTTTTATTTAGAGAAAGGAAGTTATACTGGAGAATTCCCTTTGTATTTCTCCAGAGAAAGCCTATTGTTTACCTCACTTTTAGCTCTGTCCCACTTACTAGAACTTTCTGGTTGGAAACCCCCACTTCTGTTGGGGTAGCTGCCATGTCAATTCCAAGGATCTTTTCTCCCACTTCCTTTGCTAGAGGACATGCCCAGGACACTACCTGGGCCTGACCCACGGAAACAGTGCAGTTATTTCCACTCAGGACTGAAAGACATGGGGCATTAAACAACGGGAATATTTTAAATATATTTTTGTATATTATTTGAGATTGAATGAAAATATATCCTGACAAAAACAGAAACCATATTGATATTCTAAAATTCATATCAAAGATGAAGTAAAAATTTTTCTACATGATTTTTAATTAGTTTTCTTTTCTGGGATCATAGTATGATTTTGCTTCCTAGGTATCATCTCCATTATTTTCAGTTATAGATACTGTGTGTTGTTAAACTGTATAAGTGGTTGAATTTTTATTCCAATTTGGAGAGTTCCTTATTTGAGTGATGTTTAAACTAAAAAACTCAAGTTGAAGACTGACTAGAGGGATTCTTCTACAGGTAGGGTCAGAATGATTTTAAAATTCCACTTCAACAGCTGAAAAACTTCCTTGACCCCACATTTCCTTAATCCGCCTCTCAGTTCAATAGACAACTTAAGGTTACTTCTATAATTTATTAATTGCTTTCAAAACTACCTACTATATTAGCAGTTAGCTATTTTAAAGTCAAGTATTATTAATTGTTACTCTTTTCAGCAACTGACTCAAAATAATAATATAAACCATTTGAAAGAGGAGATATGATGCTGACCTTAAGGTAGATGTCAAATTCTAATTTTCCCGAGAGTGCTAAGATTGGGTAAGAGTCTCTTCCTAGTCTAACTACAAAAGCAATACAAATCTCTCATGTTTTCTCTTATGAGGTCTAGTACTGCACATCTAGGGAAGCTATACTATGTCCAGTTGTGTTTAACTCTGCCAATAAAATAACTTTCATTAACTTATCATTAGGACCATGACACTGGTATTATTTAAGGGAAATTAATATTGATATGAGCAGCATGAGATTTTATAATCAACACTGAACTATCATCACTACAATAAACTATAGAACTTAGAATCTGTGTCAGCCTCATCTAAACAAACCCGTGATAGACACATGCACACATATACACGTCTTCACTTGAAATATGTAAACTGCTCGAGTGCTCTAGTAAAATGATACTATGTGTATGTTGAAGAATCCCTGTGATGACAGAAAATGTACTGTTTGCTGCTACATTGTGCTACCAATAAACACAATAGGAGGAAGGAATGATGTTTTTCACTATTGATAATTTGGAGTATACACTAGTCTAACACAGTAAAATACAAATGCAATGTACCTGATGACTGGTAAGAGTGAGAAAAGTTCATAACTCTGCTTTATGTTCATCAGAAAAGAAAACACACATTGATGTTCAAGAATTGGATGCCATTTGGGAGACTTTAAAAACCACTTCAAAAATAAGTGTAAACCAAAAATGTAAACACTGTAAAGTAACCAGCACACTGCAAACAATCCAACAGAAGAATATTTAGAAGGGGGAAAGAAACATTCAAAATGAAGTGGTACAATCATTAAGAAAACTTCTGAGGGCTGGAGATTTAGCTCAGTGGTTCCGGTGCCTGCCTCACAAGCGCAAGGTCCTGAGTTCGATCCCCGGTAACCACATACAATGCTGGGCGTGGTGACTCATGCCCACCAACAATCAACCAGCAATCAGCACCGCATACCGCAGTGCCAGGTGTGGTGGCTCGCGCCTGTCATCCCAGCACTCAGGAGGCAGAGGCAGGAGGATTGCTGAGTTCCAGGCTTGCCTGGGCTACATAGTGAGCTCAGGGCCAGCCTGAACTACAAAGCCAGACCCTGTCTCAAAAAAAAAAAAAAAAAAAAAAAAAGAAAACATCTGAATACACCAGGAATAATACCTAACTAAATACATAGGTGAATTAATACAACTAGATAATTAAGAATGATGTAGGAGTCTGTTGATTATATGAGAATATATAACATAAAGGCTTCATAAAACAAAGTATTATGTTTAGTGACTGAAAACAATATGTGCAATTTCCAAGTATATGAAAAATAAGTGGCAGTATATTTTGAATGCAAGTAAAAATTAAAGCTTTCTCGTGTTAACACATTCAGAAACAGATTGTCTGCTATTTCAGAGATTACAGATAGTGAGGAATCAGTTAAGATATTATGAATGAAAGATACAATATTCTGTTCCAGTTAATTTTGAATGGTAAAATGATTTCATAATTTAATAAAAAGAACCTATAAGGATTAATGAGACAGGATTTTCAAAGTCTTTTAGAGACAGGTGTTATACAGTATAAAGGGTGGCTATTAAGAAGTATCTACCTACTTTAATGATATGTATATTCTCATTCAGAAAACATTTGTGAGAAACTCTTAATTAATTACTGCAGCCTTACTCTTATCACTTTAATAATTTGCACAGCACATACTGAATAGCTCTCAACAGGACTTCAGAACATGGAAATAATAAGCATTCTTCCACAGTCTGGGGGCTGGTCTTTCACAACAAATAAGAACAGGCATCTGAAGTCATGGGAAAAGTCACCTACAGTGGATCATTATATATTAACCAGAACTCAGATTTGTTCCCACACACAGAGTTCAGCTTTAAGCAGTGTGGCTGCACTCTGGGACATAAACAATGAGCACTCATGGGTCTTTGAAGTACTCAACACACAAACACAACCATCAAGAGAGAGAGAAAGAGAGAGAGAGAGAGAGTGTGTGTGTGTGTGTTTTCTTCCATTAGCAATCTGAATTCTTCTGATTCTGTAAACTTTTCAGTTAGTATGCTGATCCTTGAATGTTACTCTTTCTGGAAGAGTATATGTAGAAACAGAGGCCAGATCTGTGGTTCATTCTCATTCTAGAAACATGGTTCCCCAGAAATGGAATATGATCTTTGCTAAAATTACTGAGAAATCCTAAGGTGGTAAAAGTGCTCTTCAGCCAGCAGACTAATCAGAATACAACTCCTAGGTCTTTAGAGAAAAAAGAAACACAAAATCCGAATAAATGTTGTCATTTTTTTTTTTTTTGAGACTGGGTTCTGCTTTTGTAGTTCACGCTGGCCCTGAGCTCACTATATAGCCAAGGCAAGCCTTGAACTCAGAAATCCTCCTGCCTCTGCCTCCAGAGTGCTAGGAATACAGGCGTGAGCCACCACACCTGATATTGTTGTATGTGGTTACTGGTGATTGAACCAGGGACCTTGCACTTGGTTGGCAGGTGCCGGAACCACTGAGCTAAGTCTCCAGCCCAATGATTTTCTTATTCAATGGATATTTTCACTAAATCTAGCTATCCTAATTCAACAGTGTTTCAAAACTAATTGAAGGAGTAAAGGTTCAGTTTTTCCTAGGAAAGCTGTGAGGTTATTGGCAATATTATCCATAATCCCTATTTCTTTTTTGCCCTAAACTAGATTTTTAAAAATGTCCCTCTAATTATGACTAATTATTTGTTGAATTTATAGTGTCAGGCAGTGTTAAAAGCAGCAACATAGTTTCTCTAAATAGTTACATTAAAATGTGACAGATTAAAAATAGCAGAATGGGAACCCATGGACTACATTTACAGCAAGAGTAGATGGCAAGATATCTCTAAAGAGTCTCTAAATAAAGACTAGAAAACTGGTGTCAGCCACAGGCTTAAAGATTATATAGCTGTAAGCAAAAATATGTTGGATCACTGGTGGACCTGACAATCAAAAAATACTTCAACCATTTTTAAACTGTCCTGGGCCAGTTTAAAAATGGTTGAAACTGGAAATCGCCTTGTTTGGTATAATTATATTATATGATTATAATAATATAATTATTATAATTAGTACCAAGATTTCCAAAGTGAGTATATCTCACAGCCCATGGGATACAGCAGTCTAAGCTCTGTGTCTTTTAAATCAGGGTCACACACAAGTGGAAAAATACTGTAGAGGAATCAGACACAAATAAAAACTGACAATTGAGAATAAAGAAAGAGAAAGTTTACATAAATGTAAGGCAAGGGGAAAACTCCATGAAATCATGGAAAGCAAGACACCATATATAGGGTGATCATAAGAAATTTTTGAAAAAGGTGATTTCTGTAGTAGAGAAAACTACTTTGAATCCTATATATCTCCAAAAAATACAGAAAGAACAATTTAAATACACAATACTATTGTTCACATAGTCATTTTTTCCCAGTGTGTGTGAGTATATACATATATGTGTATGTATATATATATTTTTTTAATTAAGTTCACTGGTACATTTTAGGCATACATTATTATCACATTCATCTTGGGAATTTGTACCTACACAGAACATATACTGGTTCTTTTTTTTTTTTTTCCTATGCTCCTTCCCTCTCTGCAATCCCTCCACATATCCTCATTTACCAAAATAATAATAATAATAATAATAATAATTTTTTTTCTCCTTCTTTCACTTTTCTTTTTCCTTCCTACCTTTCCCCCACTTCCTTCTATCCTTTTCCTTCCCTTTGGACCTTTTCTTCTTATTTCACACTATCTATTATACATTTTGGTCCTCATTGACACTTTCAGTTTTTCATACCAGAGAAACTATGCATTATTTACACGTGTGTCCTATTTATTTCACTTAAGAGTATGGCTTCAGTATGGATCCATTTAGCTATAAATGTGATAAATGGGTTATTTGCAAGATTTAGCTATTACTAATTATTTGTAAGATTTAGCTATTACAAATCATGTCACTATAAACATGAGTATGCATCTATCCCTATGGCATGATGCTTTTAATTCTTTTGGGAAGATACTCAGTAGAGTAATAGCTGGGTCAAATAAGATCTCTAATCCTAGTTTTTTGAGGAATCTCCATACTGCTTTCTACCAAGGCTGAACTAATCTACACTCAACATCAACAGTGGTAAAGGATTCCTTTTACTCCATAATCCAGGCAGCATTTGTTGTTGGTTCATTTCTTGGTAGCAGCCATTCTTTCTACAGCAAAGTGGATTCTCAATATTCTTTTTATTTGCATCTCTTGAATGACAAGTGATGTTGAGTATTTTTTCCTATGTTTATTTGCTGTTTTTACTTATTCATCTGAGAAATGTCTATTCATTTCAGATGCCCATTTTTGGTTTGGGTCTTTAAATTTGAAAGGTTTGATTTTGTTAAGTTCTTTATATATTCAACATTGTAGACCCTTGTCACAGGAATAGCTGGTAAAATTTTTTTTCACACTTTCTGGGTGGTCTCTTCATTTTATTAAAAGACTTTATGAACAAAACTTCTTTATGAACTAGCATAAAGAACCAACAACTGGAAACTCATCTTATTAATACACTCCAACAGAGAAAGAGAAACCATCGACAGAATGATGACAAGTATGTTCTTCAGAAATCTACCAGATGAAGAGCTGCAAATGAGTAAATGACTAAGAGGAAACATCAAAGTGAGTGTTAAGGTGAGTGCTGAGAATTCGGCATACTTCTACAAGTACATAAGGCTAAATGAGGGCTAAAAGTAAACCAAAGGCTGTATGTTTGCATAATCTAGATGAAAGTATAATGTAAAAAATGTGGAAGAGTGGGGAAATACGTGATTATAATTTTTCTAGTAAGTATCAAGATCCTTGATATGTAATGATAAGCAATCCTGGTGCCCTGATACAAATGGGAAATTCAGATGAATGTTCAGGAGAAATTCATGAGGTATTATTTTCTGCTGAGGTACTTCATAGTCTGCCACTGGGAGAGGTCTGGAGACATAAACTGGTGAGCATTGGTTACTGCTCACTAGAAGGGCCTGGAAATTCCTTCCTCTCAACCTTGGGGCTGTTTTCCCTTTCTACTTCTTATCCGTAAAGCATTCAATTCAAATAAGAAGATAGCATTTTTCACACAAATAGAGTACTATGGATAACAATGAGCAGTTTTTATCCTGTTAACTTGATGTCTTTTTCTGTAAATGAGATGTACCTTGGCACTCCAGCTTGTGAATTGAAAGCCATGACAGTTTATAGTGTTAAATCTACCCTTTAATTATTCCTTCTGCCTGTTATTCTCCGTTCTGGGTCAGTGATCTTATCTTGTGCTTGTTTTGCAGGTTAAATAGCAGTAGTCTACCACTTCTAAAACTTTTACAGTATAAGTTTTATTCTGGCTGAGAAATAGGACACATTTCCCCAAAAACACTTTCGTAGTTTATATAACTGTCCCATTCTTATGATAGCTGGTCCAGAATAAAAACTCTTTAAAAATCATTTGTATTTAAGTAAAAGTCAAAGAACTGGATCTTTGAAAAAGCACTAATTTTGAGTCAAACAGAACTATAATTTGTGCCTGGGTTCTGTATTCACTTAGAGGAAAATTGCTTCTTTGCAAATCTGAAGTTCTTCATCTGTAAAATGGAAGCCAAATGATAAACATAGTAGGACGATCATGAAAATAATTTTTTTTTTTTTTGAGACAGGGTCTCGCTTTTTGTAGTTCAGGCTGGCTCTGAGCTCACTATGTAGCCCAGGCAAGCCTCGAACTCAGCAATCCTCCTGTCTCTGCCTCCCAAGTGCTGGGATTACAGGCGTGAGCCACCATGCCTGGCGAAAATAAAATTTTAAAAGGACATAAAATATTTGGTACATGTTAAATACCCTCTAAGTGATAAGTAACCTCATTAGCTTATTAGTTATTATTTTCTTAAATTCATCCTTATATTAGAAGAGATTTAATTCTGAAAATATTTTTATTGTGGTAGGGATAATTGTAGGATTTTTAAAAATACATATAAAATTAAACTCAGTATTTATGCAAATCCTTTCCTTTTTAGCAAGTTACCAATTAACACTTGAATGAATTCGGACTCTAAGAACTGTTGCCAACCTATCTTTCTTTGTTTCTTGGTTTCTTTCCGTATCGGTTTAACACAGGACCTCAGTAAATCAGTAAATGTCAGGGTTGAGCTCTTGCTTGCAGTTCTTCTGCTTCAGCTTTCCAAACCATTAGGATTATCTCAAAAGCTAAAACTGTCCACTCTGTAGCTGGACCAAGTGCTGGGCTGATGAAGGGGGTGAATTTGAAGGAGGAGAGGCATGAAGGGCATATTGCTTCCTACAGTCCTACCCAGTTTCTTCCAATGACATTTTGAACATGGCCACAAAGAAGAAAAGTAAACACTCTTCAGCCATGTACACAGACCAGAAAAATACGTACATCTCAATATGTGTTGGTTTCACAAGGTGACTGACTTCATGGGCACTAAGAGAGACAGACCTCTTGGGCCAGTCTCCTTGCCTGCCCTGCACTGGGGAAGTTTTTACTATATGAGGACAGTCGTTTGAGATATGTACTTTTTAATGTGTACAGGGATGGAAAAAGGCTGAATTAAACACGATGGCACCACCATTCCTTCATAGTACAACCACTCCAGAATTCTATATGTAAAAATGTAAATGTTTGCAAGGATTCTCTCCCTTTACTAAACTCTATTACTTTATGACTGTCAGCATATTTGGAAAATAAAGATCATTTCCAACTTCTCTGAAGTGAACAGAATCTGTTTCTCAGTGATTGTGTCAGAGGTTTAAAAACTGTTGATCTCAGTTTTTCCTTAACATTTAAGAATCTGTTTCTTTTTTGAGTCTGTCAAAAGCTTTTAACAAATTGGAAAATTGTTGCTCATTCAGTTAGTTTTTTTTTTTCCTGGATGAACATGATACAACAAATCTGTTTTGATGTCTTTAAAATCAGAATTTTGGCTTCTTAAAATAATGAAATATTGGTTGCTCTCTTTCAGGATGAGAGGTTATCCTTAGAAATACAAATATTTTCAACTAGTTTCTTAACTAGCTGGACCAGTAGTTTTTCATGTCATGAGATGCCCAATTAACAAAGAATGGTACTAATATGGCATTCATGGTCGTTTTTGAACTATTAAAGTATAGTCAGTGAACTGTTGCTAAGAAGATTGTCAAATATAAGGGTTAAACAGAAGTCACTGAGGAAGAAGAAAAATGTAGTCTTTTTTTTTTTTTTTTTTTTTTTTTTTTTGAGATAGGGTCTCGCTTTGTAGTTCAGTCTGGCCCTCAGCTCACTATGTAGCCCAGACAAACCTGGAACTCAGCAATCCTCCTGTCTCTGCCTCCCAAGTGCTGAGATTACAGGCATGAGCCACCACGCCCAGCACTCTGGTATGTGGTATTGCTTTCTGGTGGGCGTGAGTCACCACACCCAACATTGTATGTGGTTATCGGGATTGAACTCAGAAACTTGTGCTTGTGAGGCAGGCGCCAAAACCACTGAGCTAAATCTCAGGCCGAACATAGGCATTTTGAATATTATCGGGATAAATAAGTCAAGTTCAAAAATATTGTGGCTTAATTTTTGCACAGTTTCTATAGCATAAATTACTGAAATTTTTACTGTAAAATTTCCATGATACAATTTTGCTAATGGTATAGCATTGATAAATTATATAGAAAAATTAAGTTAAATTTGACATCTATATGATGTACCACATTTACTATCTTAGAAACCTTGCAAAATCCTTAAGACCTTTTCCTTATATTTAACCTGTTCAAAATCATCTATACAGTATTTTTTTTCTTTTTGGAGCACATATGCTTATTATTTTTAGTCCCTGGCAACTAGAAAATAATCAAGTTGACGGGAGGGACTGGATATGCTAGCTTTTTGATATGAGAAATATTGTCTTCAGAGTTGTAGTCCCATAGTGTTGTTTTGTTTTGTTTTGAGGCAGTGTCTCGCTCTGTAGTTCAGGCTGGCCCTGAAGTCACTATGTAGTCCAGGCAAGCCTCGAACTCAGCAATCCTCCTCTTTCTGCCTCCAGAGTGCATGAGCCTCCAACCCCAGCTCCGATAGTTTTTTAAATACCTCTAAAAGCATGTGATACTTATGGTTAAAATAATTTCCCAAGCATTTAAGATCAAATTAAAGGATTTGTGATGCTTATCATTATCATTATATGATACCATGCTTTTTAATTGTAGAGATGCCACTGTGTAGAGAAGAGCATTATTTTTAAAAGGTTAGGACTTTTTAAAGTCTAAAGGATCAATGAGAAGTATCAAGCAGCTTGGATCATAAAATATTCAGTATACTATCATTGTTCTGAAAGATTGTGATAAGCACAGTATTTTCTTCGGAAATCAGACACACCTTTGTATTCAGTACCTTCTTCCTCTGTGCCAAGTTACTGGAAATTTGACTTTATCACCCTACAATATGCTTAGATTAGCCACAGTAGTAAAAAATATTGTATTATTTTATTCAGCCAAATAAATGACACACCATCGGGTAGAGACATCTGGTTCCTCCCTTGAATATTATGTTTCATCACTTTGAAACAATCAATGAAATACTGTGCCTCAAATGTTATTACTCATCACTTGCTTCAATTGCTTAAAAACATTCTAAAAATAATGGCAACAATTATGCCATGATAGTCTGTCAAACTGTGGATTGTAGATGGAATAAGAAAGAACTTGCTGGGCGTGATGGCTCTCGCCTGTACTCCCAGCACTCAGGAGACAGAGGCAGGAGGACCTAGTAGGAGAACCTAGTAGGTTCAGAGCCACCCTGAACTACAAAGTGAGACCCTGTTTAAAAAAACTAAAAGAAAAAAAAAAAACTCGACATTTTTTTCCAATATTTAAGGGAAAATAATTCAAATTACCAGGTAAAGTTCTGTTCATGCTTTTAAAGCAAGGCATCTCTAATTCTCCTCTTTTAGCAATCTTGTATTTACAGAAGCATTTCTTTGAATCTTCAGTACTTTCTCCGAACCCCTTGTTTTTATCGGGCTAATTTCTATTTGTTTTCTAAATTCTCACTTGGAATTTGGCTTCACCAAGTAGGTTTTGTTCTTTTCTCTGGTGACAGTAATTATAAACCTCTACCTATTTTTTTAGAGTGACTGTTTCATTTTTAGAAATATAGAGTTCCTTAGTTATACTAGATTTCATTAAGGACTCCATAAATATTTGGGCCACTACAGTAGTTCTTCAGAAAAAAAAAAAAAAAACTTAGATTATAATCAGGAGAATGTGAATGTTTTTTTGACCAAATATACACTGAACAGAACAAGTAGATTGATCTTTGACTACACATAGTAGTTTGAGGTAAACAATAATACCCATTTATTATGTGGTATTTTATTTGATTTCCATTAAAAAATATCAAGTGCCTTGAATTATTTTTCTAAATGACCAAGCAAGATATACTTAAGCATATATTAAGAATATCTTAAGCAATATATTAAAAAATCAAATAGAAAATAAGTGATAAGAGAGAGACCTCCAATTAAGATTTTTGTCAGTATAATGTGGGGTCTAAAAAAAATCAAGCTTTTCATTTTACTTCCTCTGAGCAATAGAATTATGGACTCCAGAATTTAACCATATATGTCTTAGAGAATATAAGAAATGTAGAATGTCAGAGGAATGCTTTGATAAACATATAATATCTCTATCATCATTACATAATAAAGATTCTTTAAAATGACAAATGTGTGTCTAAACGGAAAGAAATTAAACATTACAAATCATTATTTGGTGGCTGACCTCTTTTAAAATGGGTAAAAGATGTACAGAAGCACAAAGCTTAAATGTAGGTATTTGACAATTTGACCTACATTAGCAATGACCTTTTTCAGGCAGATAATATTTGTCACCAGAGTCAACCCTGCACTAAAAGAATAATGGAAAACATTTGAAATAGTGAGTCAATTACTCTGCTGCTGGAACTTTTAGCACTTCTGAGGAACTATATATTGTCTTAACAAAATGACAGAAAATTCTTTAATCAAGCAACCTATTTGCAACTGTCCAAAAATTATATGTATGTTTCTTAGAAAAGACTAAAGGAAAAATAGAAGATCTTTTATTAATGGAAAAAATATAAAGGTACAAAGCTGGTTTATAATAATGCTGCAATTTCTGCTATTCAAATATATTTTGGAATTAGAAGAAAACTGTAATATTAGCAAGTAACTATATGTGTTGATAGTTCCCCAAAAGTTGAAGGGTAATTTTAGATATACTGGATATGCCTCCCCAGGCTCTAAAATTATGTTTGACCTTGACTAAATATATATTCTTGTGATTTTTTTTTTTTTTCTTTTTGAGACAGGGTCTCGCGTTGTAGTTCAGGCTGGCTCTGAGCTCACTATGGTGCCCAGGCAAGCCGCCGTGAACTCAGCAATCCTCCTGTCTCTGCCTCCCGAGTGCTGGGATTACAGGCGTGAGCCACCACTCCTGCACTGTGGTATGCGGTGTTGATTGTTGGTGGGCGTGTCTCCACGCCCAGCATTATATGTGGTTACCGGGGATCAAACTCAGGTTCTTGCCCTTGCGAGGCAGGCGCCGGAACCACTGAGCTAACCCTCCAGCCCCTATATTCTTGTGATTTTTATTCCCTGGAGAAATGTACCTGTTTCTAAGGAGGGCAGCTATTGATAAATCTGAAAATTAAAAGGTGGAAAATAATAATAAATCATTCTTACTTCAATATGTTTAAGAGTAAAAATGAAACAGTCACCTAGAGAAGCAATCCTATTACTGAAATCTTTTTTTTTTTTTTTTTTTTTTTTGAGACAGGGTCTCACTTTGTAGTCCAGGCTGGCTCTGTGCTCACTATGTAGCCCAGGCAAGCCTGGAACTCAGCAATCCTCCTGTCTCTGCCTCCCAAGTGCTGGGATTACAGGCGTGAGCCACCACGCCCAGCCTATTACTGAAATCTTAAAGATATTACAGACATTTATTTATCTCATGAGTTTAAACTGACTTAAAACATAATACTTGGTTGTATAGAAATTATGGTTTGTGCTTTATAACTTAAATGTTGTTATTTTTAAATACATATGTGATTCAGAAGTCCAAAGCCTCTTCTAACTAACGTGCTTTTTTCCAGCTCCACAAGATGGGGAAACAGCCCTGCTGGGCACTAGGAGATCCAGTCTCTTCTAGCTCTTCCCCAGATGCCCCTTTGAGAGTCAGCATTAACCAGCTGTCTCTGAGATCCTGGCCTCCACTTAGCATCGCTGGTGATCAAAGACAAAATGACTTCTGAGCCATGCTATGCAAAACTACCAGAAACCTAAACAAGTTCTTTTCTCTACTATCTTACTCAAATTATGAGTTAATGTAGAGATGGTAATAAAGAAGAATAAGTTCATGGAAATTTCAGTGAAGACTCCCATACAGTAAAACTGTTCACAAAATTAAGGCAATTAAAACATAAAATAAATGAGTTAAATTTCACTGAACTTTAAAAGTGTTTGTGATTATGGGCTATTGAACATATTTTTAAATTATAATTTATGTCATGCCTTTTTGGAGGCTTGAGAAATTAATTCAGGGGCTCACACACAAGGAAAAGTTCCTTGATGGTAAGCAGTATTCCTAGCCATGTGTGTATGTCATAATTCATTTATGTTATTTTCTACTTTTTCTGTAAGCTACAGGTATATACAAATCATTAAAAATTATGTAAGTTCAGAGAAAAATAGTGGGAAATATTTCCTAATGTAGAAATTCAATCCCAAATTCATATAACAATGAAAAAAGATTGTTACAGAATTTACATGAGGTCAGTACATATTCAGTCACAGGAAATTTAAACTTATTTTTAAATCTAGAAATGAAATAGATGTTTTTAAAAAGCAGGTATAAGCTGGAACATTTTTAATTGAATTCTTTATTGGTGCATTTTATATACACATCATGATCACACTCAACATTTACAATTTGTACAAGTATATGGCATGAGTTAATTCTCATTTTTACCCATTCCCTATCCACCCTAAAACTTCCTACCTCTGTATACGTCTGCTTTCTTTCTATTAACATCATATTTTTTCTTTCCCCTCATTACTTACCCCTATGCTTTTCCCTTTGAATATTTTCTATTTCACAACATCTGTCACACATTCTAGAACTCATTCACATCTTCAGATTGCTACACCAGGGAAAAGATATGGTATTTAGACATCTGTGACCTATTTATTTCACTTACAGTGTGCCCTCAAAATATGTACATTTAAGTAAAAGTAACAAACTTATTATTTGTTATGGCAGAGTAATACTCCATTTAATAATAATTAAAAAAAGAAAAACACATCTTCTTTATCCAGTCTCCAGCTGAAGGGCATTTGCGTTGTTTCCAAGATATGGCTGTCACAAACTGAAGTGTTATGATAAAAAACTGCATAGTTCTTACAAATAACAGACCCAAGGATGAGTAGAAGATCCAGAAACAACTCCAGATACACTAAGCCACCTCATCTTTGACAAAGGAGGCAAATATTCTTAATGGAGGCAAGACACCTCTTTAACAAATGGTGCTGGTAAAATTGGCCTTTAACCTACCAAAGACAAAAGCTAGATCTATCTCTTTCACTGTATACTAAACTAAAATCAAAATTGATTAAAGACATAAACATTAAAACAGAAAACATTAAACCTGCTGGAAAATAGGTTAGATAAAACTCTTGGAGACACTGAGTTAGGGAAAAACTTTATGAACAAAACCTCTATAGCTCAAGAGCTAGCAGAAGGAATCAACAACTGGGAACTCATCGTATTAAAAAGCTCCTGTACAGCAAAAGAAACCACCGGCAGAACTACAAGACAAACAACAATATGGGAAAGGATGGAATATTTTTAGAAGTAATAAACTTGGGCACCTGAGAGGCAAGACAGTAATTTTATCAGTTAGTGCTCTGCTACAATGGATGAGGTATATAAACCTAGTGTTGAAAAGGAGATTGGAAAATTACCTAACATTTGCCTTTCCGAACTTTGAAATAGCAAAGTGGATTCATGTCATTTGCTGTATGCCTCCCTGGGAAATCATATCCAGGTATAGCTCTCCAGCACCTCCTGTAGTGAAGTGTATTATAGTATAAATTGTGAAAATGTGCTGAACTGATCTTTTAGGATTTGATCAACTAACCATGCCCATTTTTATTCTAGGGCTGATAAAATGGACTCTGTTATGTCGTAAGTGACTGACCAGACCTGACTCAGGTAATTTCAGACTTTAAGATGGGCTTTCCCCCGCCAAGCACCTGTTGAGGAACATCCACCAAAAGGCTGTATATTGTAATAAGATGAATTATATACTTTTCTTGTCAATGAATCTTCAATATCTAATTGAAAAGACTTAAAATGTCTTAAAAAATAAGTTTAAACTGTCAAAACCAACTGTGAGCTAGTGCTTCCAGCTGGAGCATTCATGGTGCAATAAAATTAGAAAGTTGGAAAGAACACACTCTCCACAAATGTACTTAATTTAAAAGTCAGAATTCACATTTCAAAGTTTCTGATATTTCAGATGAGCTTCTGCTGTGCATGCCCACAGAGGTACACTTTAAAGTCACAGAGGGTTCTCTGCTAAATGTAAATTTTTTTCTCCATTACAGACGGCAGAACTTAGGAATCCCTTACTGGAGAACACTGCTGTATATTTAGGATGACTTAGCCAAACCAGGGAACCTTGGAAGTACATTCTAAATTCTCCCTTTCAGCTTAGGAAACTAAGAATTTTTCAAAAATAAACAAATGGAGGAAGAACTACATTTTACTTTAAAATGGCATTAGTTATCAGAAAGATGGTTGCAAAGATGATGTTGCTGATGGTGATGATGATATGAACATGCCCTCAGGCTCTGCTGGCTGATTTTTGTGTTATCAGATTTTCATAAAACTCTGTGGTACGCAACCCTGCTAGTCCCATTTTATAGACGAGAACAATGAAGTTCAAGGAGTAGGGTAACCTGACAAGGTCATGGCTAGTCCTAACAGAGCCTGATCGCTACTCATATATTTCTTACTCCAGTGTTTTCATGCTCGATCATCCTGCCATCTGGTATAACCAAGGGTGGTCGACTGCCTCCACCAAAATCCATTACTGTATCTGGAGTCTGTGTATTCTGTGTTCATTTTGGCAGCTTGCAGAACTATTCGTCTTTAATCTCTTCCACCCACAGGAAAGTCAGGTCACCCACCTCTGAAGTGCAGCTGCCTGAAGGAGGGAAAAGGCTTGGAACGATGCTTTTGAACATAGAAAATAAAAACTCTTTCACATGCACTCATCCTTAAATAGGCTATAACCACAGATAGATGTTCATCTGGTCACTTAAAGCAACACTTATTTTTTTTACTGTGTGTTACTGAGACCTTTAATGAGCACAGTTGGAGTGAGGAGCTATTTCTGAAAGCCAAAGCACATCTCCCGTTTCATGATGTTCCCTAGCAGCACATGAGAATACTCACTCAGTTAAGCCCAAGGACACAGCTTAGTAACATATCTCAGACATTTTATTTTCCCCCAGGAAGGTTCATCCTCAAAGAATGCCATATATTCTTGCATTTGGACAGCAGTGGAAAATAATCCAAATGTATGACTACAGCTAATTGACTCTGTTTTGTTCTGTGTGTATAGTTTCTTTTCTTTTTCTACTTGGGTTATAGACTTGAAGTCACATTTAGAAAATAAAAAAAATAAAAAATAAAAGTAACTGGAATAAGAAAAAAAATTTTTTTAAGATTTTTTTTTTTTTTTTTTTTTTTTTTTTTTTTTGAGACAGGGTCTCGCTTTTTAGTTCAGGCTGGCCCTCAGCTCACTATGCAGCCCAGGCAAGCCGCCGCGAACTCAGCAATCCTCTTGTCTCTGCCTCCCGAGTGCTGGGATGACAGGCGTGAGCCACCACGCCTGGCACTGTGGTATGTGGTACTGATTGCTGGTGGGCGTGAGTCACCACACCCAGCATTGTACATGGTTACCAGGATCAAACTCAGGACCATTGCGCTTACAAGGCAGGCGCTGGAACCACTGAGCTAAATCTCCGGCCCTGGAATAAGTAAATTTTAAGAAAATACAGGCAGCGGGGTGTAGTGGTGCCTACATGTAATCTCAGCACTCATCAGGCTGAGGCAGGCTAATCAGTGCGTTTGAGGCCAGCCTGTGCTATATAGCAAGGCCTGTCTGACAAGAAAAAAAACAAAATAAAACAAAGAAAAAAGAAAGAAAGGAAGAACAAAAGGGCATCAGTGATAGCAAAATTCAGGTGCCATTTTATTTAAAACTGGAGGATATGTGTAGTCTTTAACATAAACTACATAGCATTCAACTGCTCAACTGTCATTTCCTTTCATTTGAAAAAAAAATGGAAATACATTAAATGTCTTAGAAGAAAAGGCTCCTTTTTAATGACATATTTTATTTCATTACAAAAACACTGATCAGCCACATCCATTGCTTCTAGACAACAAACACCTGGGAATGGTAACACCGTGAACAAATTAAGCCTGATGTCACCCTCATGGCTGAAGGAAGGAGACGGAACACGTTAAAAGTAACCGGCATAAAGAAACACATGATGAGCGCTCTGACAACGTGACATGCTGGGATACGGTGGCAGCAGAGAAGGCTGCATCTTCAGCCAGCTCGCCCCTCAGCTCTGCCCGTCTCCCCCTGTGCTGGACTGACTCTCTTATGGTTTCTTGGATAACCAGTTAGTTACTCTTTGGTTTCAGGGACTATCCTTACGTTCTTTTGGCCCAGATATCCAGAGATTTACTTCTTCAGCTTCATCTCAATTTTCTGTAACTGTTATTTCTCAGTGACTCTTTTTCTCAGTGACTGCACTACTGAAAATTATAGTTCTCCACCCAGCTCTCCATTACTTTTGCCCATCTTGTGTTTTCGCTTTTCTCTTTCCTCTTCCATTTTCTCCTCCTTTTTCCTCCAAAACCTTTTCTTCTCCTTTTCATCTTTCTTTTTCTTCTTCTCTAGGAACTGAACCCAGAACCTTGTTACTGAACTACATCCCTAGCCTTTTATTTTATATATTATTTTTGGAGAAGGGCAGAATTTCACTAAATTGCTGTGTCCCAGGTTGTATTTGAACTTCCAATCTTGTCACCTCAGCTCCCAGGAGTACTGGGATTATGAGAGCACACTGCCACTCTCATTTTTTTCTTCTTGATTCTTTTAATTTTCTAACAGTATTATTTATTTTTTAAATATATTCTTGTCTCCTCCTACTATGTAAGACTCACAGGAGAAAGGCTTTTGTATTCTCTTTACAGTTAAAATAGCTGAATTTGGGGTCGGAGGGTTATCTCAGTGGTTCCGGCACCAGCCTTGCAAGTGCAAGGTCCTGAGTTCGATCCCGGTAACCACATACAATGCTGGGCGTGGAGACTCACGCCCACCAGCCATCAACACCACATACCACAGTGCCGCGCATGGTGGCTCACGCCTGTAATCCCAGCACTCGGGAGGCAGAGGCAGGAGGATTGCTGAGTTCGAGGTTTGCCTGGGCTACATAGTGAGCTCAGAGCCAGCCTGAACTACAAAGCAAGACCCTGTCTCAAAAAAAAAAAAAAAAAAAAAAAAAAAAAAAAAAAAAAAAAAAAAAAAAAAAAAAAAAAGCTGAATTTGGAATAGTTTTTAGTATATATTAGGCTTTTGACAATTACCTGTTGTATACATAATGAAGTGTTAACTAGGCTAGGGTTGTGATTGCTAGGGAAAATGATTAAAGACTTAGAGTAACTAGAATAATATCAGAATCTGGAGGCAGTCTAAAACTAGATAGATCTAAAAATATTTTTAGGCTAAGGCATTTGAGGTAGAAACTAGAGAGAAGAAAAAAATTAAGAAAAATGAAACAACTGAGCATCAAAGTCTGGGGGAAAAAATGGAAGATCACAGGTTCAGTGGCCTAAGTGGAACAATTAGCTTCCTCTTTAGAACACTTTTCAGACAGGATCAAAAGAGAGAGGGAATTTGGTGAAAGTGAACAGTAAAAGACAAAAATGAGGAGAATAAAATTTGTGAAAGCTCACCTCCAAGGTTGGTTACTAAAAATCAAGGATGTAGGAGCAGAGCCTGATATTTTGGGAATGGGGAACAGTTGGAACGAATACTTGTTCAACAGTGTCAGAAAGAACTCTGCAGATAAAAAATATTTTATATAGGTGATGAAAATTTTATTGCAAATGTCTAAAAGGCATTCATAGAGGAGTGGACCTTATATAGACCCTGTACCATCTTGAAGACTAAAATAAAAATTCCATTGGCATTTGGGTTATTTGCAAGATTTAACTAACACAAACTGACCTGCTATAAACATGGGTACACATATGTCACTGTGATATGAATCTTGTAATTCTTTTGTGTATATCCCCAGTAGGGGATAGCAGGGTCAAATCTTGGAAACAACCAAATGCCCATCAACTCTAGACAGGATAAAAATTTTTTAAATAAAATACAGTATTACTCTGCCATAAAGAATGATGAGATTGAATCATTTGTACTCAAATGTGTATATATAATGTACCAATAAAATGTACCAACAAAAAAAAAATTCATAGGCATCATGAGGGCATTGGGGAGGGAAGCCCGAAATGGTGGGATGCAAAGTGGAAGAGCTACAAAGTAGAAAAAAAAGGATGTTTTGAAGCCACCCAGTACTGGTTTTGGGACCTAGTATGAAGCACATTTTAGGCACTTAACAGATTGCAATTCTTGTTTCTGCTATTCAATAATTCAACGAATGAATCAAGTAAAAATAACATAGTATGAAGAGAGTTTGCTAAACGTCATCTCTTGAGTTGTGTTTAGCTTTCATCAGTCCTAAGATTTGAATTGTACCATCTATAAAATACGGATGGTATTGGTGCCTACATTATAAGGTTACAGTGATGATTAAATGGATCTACTTATAATCCTAGAGGAAGAAAAACATTTAAATATTGATTAAAAATGAAAAAATTTAAGATAAAGTGACTAAAGTAATATTTGGCTCAGAGAAAGCACTCTTAAGTGCTATCTGTAAAATAAATAATAAAAATGTGATGTTGAAGTGTGGAGAATCACTAGATTCAGGTGTGTGCTGATGCTGATTGCCTGCTGGTCATATTGGTTTGAAAAAAAGCCGGAAAACCAAGCCCCCAGTCCAGTGGCTACTAGCATGTTCTCCCTCCTCTAAAACTAACACATTAAAAAATAAAATGGATGCTCACCTATTGTGGCAGTCCACTAAAACAGAGAGTCTTCTTTGTGTGAGAGAGATCTTCAGCTTCTGTACCTATTTCAATTTATATAAAATTAACTGAGTTCCAAATCTTGGAACTCGAAAATCCAACTTTTTTTCCCACCAACTTCTATTTCAGAACCCTGTAGCCATGTTGGTTCATACTTTTTCCAGTAACCTAAGTCACACTTTGTCTCTATGCCTTATTTTTCTCATTGTTTGCTTTCAGAATAGCTTTTACTTGTCTTAGTGACCATCATTCACTTTGTTAATGCCTCATGCAAACCCTTCCTGAGACCTTCTCTGATGTTCTCTACCCTTAGAAGTAACTTGCCTCTCTGAATATTTGTTGCAGACCACCCAATATGTACCACCTGCCCCCAAACATGCATCACCACTAAAACTATAAAGGCAGAAGCGTGGTCACTCACCAATGGATGTTGGAGGGCTACAGGTGAGTAATATGAGAACGAATATTGAAAGGAACTTAATGTTCTACACTTGCATGGACATCAAATAAAAAATATAATGAGAAAATAGGAGAAATGAATGAGTAGAAGTAAATTACTTTGTATGAGTGAAGCCAGGGACATGCAAGTCACATGGGCTTAAGTGCTAACAGTTTAAAAGAGCTTTGCTCTCTAGTCACATGAAATGAATCTGACATCCAAAATTATCTCCAAGACTCAAGAGGGGCTTTGTAAGCCAGTTGTTCAGAATTAGCCTGATAAATCCTTCATAGATCCTACAGCTAAAATAAGTAGTGGAATGGCCATTGCAATGTGAAACAAAACACTAAACTGTGAAATAAAAGACGTGCATCTGTGGTACAATGACAACAGCACAGTTTCACACTTTTACCATGTTTTTGATTCAGTAGTACTGAATGAGTCATCACTAACCAGAGCTATTCAGTAGCACTGCAATGAGTCATCATTAACCAGAGTCCATGTGTGCACATGCAAACACACACACACACACACACACACACACACACACACACGGGGAAAGGGGTGAAAGAGAGCAACTTAGCTCTATTACCCACTAATTCTTGGGGGAAGACACTCTCTTCTTTTATTGCTGTCTTGCAACAAGGATCATGAACTCAGATCCTTTCAGAGAAGGTGGCCCCTTAAATGTGAGGGAGAGGAGCAGTTGTGTGACACATACCACACCAGGAAGCAGGAGAGAGAGGCAGGAGCACAGACACTGGCTGGAACTGCCCTTAGGAACTATGGTCATTCTGCTTGGGCCAATTTCTGCTATCTAAGTACATGGGTCAGCTAGATCTTCCAAGTTATCAGGAGATGCTAGAAACCCTGACATTTTAGGGTATAAGGTATAGATTTTAAAAGCTGATTCAAATTCTACCATATTATCAGTCCAATGCAGTAAACCTGTTAGGGCCTGAAAAAAACACCACTCTGCAGTTTTTGCTTTGGACTTTAGGACTCGATAACCCTTCTTACTGTCACTTGAGTTCAATGATTACAGGAAAGAAGTTACATGTAAAATGTTAAAAATAACCTTTATATTTTTTATAATACAGTCCCTCATGACTGAATAAAATTGTTATCTAAAAATAACAGAAGAAATGATATGTGGAAGCCATAAGAGAAGGGGAAGGACTTTTTCAGGGGAAATGTAGATCATGTAATATTCTTGATCCTGTTTTATTTAGTGCCTGCCCTCAGGGCTGAATTTATTCCTAGAGCAATAATCCAGATGTCATTGCTGGGCCTTCTGCATCAGCAAAGATTTTGAAAGGTACTGTATTTTGGGAACTCTTTGATTGAGGCTGCTATTGACACTATTAATCTGCAAATCTCTAGTTTTTCTACAAAGGCAACTACTCTCTAAGGAGTAATATCTTTATAATGTATAAATGGGAAAAATAGGTAGCTTCCTAAGCAGCAAACTATGATTTGCGTGCAGGGGAGGTACTGGGGATTGAACTCTGGACCTTGCACAAGCTAGGAAAAAACTCTACCACTCAGCTTTCAGCTAAGGACTAGTTCAGTGGTAAAGTGCTTGTCTAATTATATGTGATATCCTGGGTTTGATTCTCAGCTCCCTTAACAGAAATAAAAGTCAGCAGAAGGCAAATCATACATGTGTGGCTCTGTGAAAACCACAAAACAGTGTCTAGCTCTTGCATTTTCAGTAAAAAATTTCAAAGGAAATTTTGTCCATATTCCTTTTCATTATAAGAAAAAAAATTAACTACAGTGTGCTTGCCCAGCCTCTCAGAAGCTTCTTCTAATGTCCCAAAGTCGTATTTTTTTCTTTAGCAGTTAACATAACTCAAAAGTTAGAAAAGACAAAATATGCTCTTGACTTAGAAGCTAGACAGTAAGAGTACAGTCTGGATGCTTCACACAGTAAATGTTTTCTTGTTTCTATAAAAAGAGGACACACAGCAGAAGCCTCAGTTCCTGCAGTGAACAAGGTTTACAATAGCTATTACTCTCAAAGGGAGAGGAAAAGGAATGGGAAGAAGAGGAAAAGACTAAAACAAATAAACAAAAAGCTTTAAAACTCAAAGATGAATAAATACAGAAAGACAAAGAGCAGCAAGATAACAAAAGGACATTCATTTCTGAACCCTTTCTTCCCCTCTGCCTTTATCCTTTCTTCATTGTTCTTCATTGAGCTTATTGAATTTTCTGTTCAAAGCTTCAACACAGGAGACCAGTGCTTTGATCGAAGTGTGCTTTGCCCTCAGATACTAGACTATTTAAAAGACACTAAAAATGACTAAAGCTTCTCACTGTACTATGGCTTTTCCCATCATATTTTTAGTCAGTGAATTCTTGGCATCTTTAGAATGAAAAGCAAAATGAACAATTTTAATGTCAGTTGAACGAAAAGTAGATTTGTGAGACTCACTGAAAAATCCTCTTGTGTCACATGTGCCACTGGTGTTCTAAGTACACATGTTGGGATTCTTTGCAAGAATGGCTTCTGCTTTACATTACTGTCAGCCTGCAAAACCCATACCCACCCAACTGTACAAGCCTTTGTCTGGCACTAGTTAAGGGCTCTAATATTCCACTCTGCTTTTCCACATACTCTATTCTCTAGCTTTCCATGAATAAGGAAATGCCTTTTGGTGTGTAACAGAAAACTGGCTGAGACAAATTACATATCCAAATACAGAATAGTTAAAAATCACAAGAATTTGAAATAGATAGCTGAGAGTAATTTTAAAACAAAGAAAGATGAGAGATTAAATGAACAATCATCCTCAAATTGTCCTTGAAATTGGTAACCTATGCTTTCTAAACTATTTATGCTACTATTCTATAGTACATGTATGACCTACTTCTCCTATTAGCTTTCATAGATATATTTTGGAAGGCCATTTAAAAGTATGGTAGGTAATTTCAACTTTTATTTTTCAATCATCACTTGTCAGAGCAGTTCACCAAACTTTATTAGGTAAAAGAACGGATTTTCTTACTTTATGTAAGGTAATGAGAACAAGTATGCACATTTGATACTGAAGTGGCAGTTGTGGAATTCTTGTCATTGAAAGAGTCATTCCCTGTCTGTAATTGTTCTCAGTCATGTGGAAGAAAAGATGTGCTCAGAATTCAAAGACTTGACTCAAGACATTTCGATGACAATTTCATAGTAATAGATAAAGTAGTCATATGTAAAATATTCACTGTAAGACTGGAAAGTTCTTGTCTCATCTGCTCAGACTGAAGCAACTAGAAGTGAGAGAATGACTAGAGAGGCAAACTTTCAGCAAGGAAGTGCTAAGGAAACTGCAGCCTGAAGCAGAAAAATCTCCGAATCTCTGCTGGGAAGAGAACATCTCTTGTGGCTGGTAGCTGTGGGCAAATTGATGACATGTTGATCACAAAATTCACTGAATACCTACAGCTTGATATCAGCATTTCAAGATAAAAAATGGCAGTGACTTTAAAAGGGATCTCATACTATAATTTTGAAGATGAAAATAAGCTTAAATAAAGTTATTCCTGCTAGTGTGGTCAAATATGTGGATAATTGAAGGAAGTTTAGCTGAAAGTCAATATATACAAATAACATGATGGTTGAATGCAGTTTTAAATCTGACAAATATGAAAGTTTTATGAATATATATGTATATTTAATTTGTCAATGACAAAGTAGAAAATGTAAAGTAAATGTGCAATGAGATATACTTGCATTACGATTCGACATATTGCAGTAAAAATGCCCAGAATATGTGAATTCAGGGTCTGCCTATTCCTTTTCTCAGCTGTCTGCTGTCCGGAATTGAAGTCAGAGCCAGCAGGCTCTGGGGTGGAGTTATAGCTCCTACTGCCTATCATGTGCTTTGATAACTTGACTTTTTATCTAAGGGAAGTTTCCAGAAAACAATTGGTTCTTGAATTTCAGACCAGTTAATTGTCTAAAACTGATCTCCAAGGACACTTTAGAAGATCTGCCAGCTAATGTGAAGTTGACAGACTAAATAAAGCAAAAGAGCAGGGTGGAAGAATGGTCAAATGAAGCTAACTCAGCAGATCTATCAACTGTATTTTTAGCCCTCAGACATATAATATTACTTCTGGCCCTTGAAATACTCACTGAAAGATCTTAAGAAGGGATCCAGAGTTCACTGGGAATATCTGTTTAAAACCTAAGAAGAATCATGAAAATATTTTAGCACAGGGGGTTGTAAATGTTTCCTGTAAAGGGCAGACAGTATATATTTTAGATGTTGCAGTCTACTTGGGTACTTCTGTAATCACTCAGCTCTGCCCCTGTCATACAAACACAGCTCGAGACAATATGTAAACTTAGGAGGATGACCGACTTGCAGCAATACTTTCTCTACATACACTGGAAACTTTATAATTTTCATATGATAAAAATACTGTTCTTAAAAGTTGATTTTTCAGCCATTTAAAAATGTAAAACCCTATCTTGAGTGTGCAGAAAAAGAGATATATGCCATATATCACTGTGGGCCATAAATTGATTCTTGTTCTAAACAAATTGAGATAACTGTATTATAGATGACACGGCAGTGTGGAGACTATCTACAACACAATTTGTCAGGTGTATTATAATAATATACTAAGAACTTTCAAGCATAACAGTTTATTTTCCCAGAAACCCCAGGAAATAAGTTGATATGTATATTGATAACATAAGTGACCCATTTTTCATCTCTTTCTATATTCCATGGTCATTGATGACTAAGAGTTTAGAGTACGGTATTCCTTCCCTCTTATTCTGAGTTAAGCATTGGGGTTTGATTTGACCAGTGACAAAAATACAGTTGAGATATAAGCAGAGAATTGAAAAAAAGGCTTGAATGTTTCCACTTGATGTTTATTTTTCCTGTTAATGTGATTATATGATGCAGATAGATTGCTGAAGAGTGGAAAATGATAGTGCACAGCTGAGAAATCCATGATCCCATACAAGGCTTCCCCAGACCAGTTAGCAGATGGTCAGCTATAGATATGTGAAAAAAAGCTCAGTACAGACGAGCAGAAACACCTTGTGTCATTTCAGAACCAATTTTTGCTACCTTAGTAAGATCAAAGTCAGCTTACTTTGATACTTGTTTGGCAGATAAATAAATGTTTGTAACTGTATGCAATTTAAATTTTGTGGGTATTTAGTATGTGACATAATGATGGCAATATATATAGATACATACATATATATATATATATATATATGTCTTAATATATATCTTTACACTGGTATACTAAGACATGTTTTTGTTTTATAAAGTATCAAAAAATTGTGTTCTAAAAAAATTGATGAAAACATTTTAAAGTCTTAAACAGAAGAATTCTGAAATTAAGTACTGTAATCTAATTTTATGAATTTCCCCAAGCAAATCAGTAATTTGAGCTGATAAGAGGAGAACTTATATTCCTAAACTTCAAATTTGAATTAAAAGAAACACAGAAAACTAAGACAAAAGGGACAAGGATGGTAACTATTTAGAAGAATGTGACAAGAAGCAACTAAGACTATTTCCTTTATAAAGACTTGCATTTGCACTTGATATCTTTATAAAGACTTTCAAACCTAACTATATAAACTTACTCATCTATACATTTGGATTTAACTATTTGTCTGGAAATTAATGGAAATGTGATAAAGGACTCAAAATGAACACTAATTTTAAATATTGTTAAATTAGATCTGAAGCTTCTGTCCCTTAGATTGCTGAGATTTTTAAAAAATTATATTTAAAGGTATTACCTCAAAAATCACTTCACCTAAATACCTTTTACAAACTTCATTGTATAAGGAGTTAAAGTCTCCAAGTAGCATTGAACAAGATTTATACACATATCTTTGTAGAATGAATGCTGCCTCTCATGAAAGGATTCGTAATTACTTTCTTATATGAGTTATAGGACAGAATGGATGTCAAATCAAATTATGTTTATGTGAAACATTATTTATCAGGTGCTAATGTGGACTTATTCAGAATCTTATGTTGAAAACAGTTGTATAACCAGGGATCATATAGGTGTTTTAGAAAGTTACAAGGAAACATTTTATGAACTAATTAGAGAACTACAAGGATAAATATAAAGAATTGTCCTTCCTTCAAGGATCAAAACTAGTATATCCTGAAGAAAAACTACCATTATTATCAAATAGTAACGAGTAATTTATGAAGAACAGCCATGTGTCACACATATGTCTAGAACCTCAAACTTCCACAATGAGCTAAGGAACTTAAGACTTAGGAAGACCCACTGACTTATGTCAGATGTTACTTTACTACCCTGCGGTGGAGTTACTGTTTGATCCTGCTCCAAAACCTGGATACTTTCTTTTCTGTGATATTACAGCATAAACTGCCTGCATATTAGCATGTGAAAGAACATTTGAAAAGGCTTAATAACCAAGAATTTCTTTGCTAATTGAGGACCCCTATATAATTCAAAATATTATAACATGTTGTTACACTACTATTTTAGCAAGATAGAATTTTATTTTTGAGACCATAGAAATGTAAAACACCCAGAAATATAGGAAAATTAGAGATGAAAGAAACATCAAAATCAGGCTGGGGATTTATCTCAGTGGGTCCAGCACCTGCTTTGCAAGCAAAAATCTCATGTTCAACTCCAAGTAGAAAACAAAACAAAACAAAACCTTCACAAACATACTACTGGGACACAGAAAAGATGCCATCTGTTTGAAAGATCAAAGTACTTCCAGAAGCAATTTTTAATCCATAAAATAATTCAGAATATTTTTAAGTTTTGAGACAAAAATTTTAAAGATGATTATCAATCACTTAATTACGTTTCAAATAACCTTAGGACCATTTCACTGGGGCTGGGATTGTTTGGTGTTAATACACGAGCCTTATTGAAGTCTATAGTGATCAGAACTTTGAGGAGATTCCACATGTCAGTAGATGAGGTAATATTATAGGAAAAAACAACAACAAAAAAAGGAAATTCTCTCTTTGGGACTTTGTTCTAAGTAGATATTTTAATCTGAAACTTACTAAAGAAGATGAATATGAATAAAGGGAGAGACGAAGAATAAACTTGAAAAATCTGGAAAGAGTTTTAGAATAAATTTGTGAAAGGGATCCTTCCTACCCCCCACACAGAAAACTTGCTCCAAGAAGAAAAGATGTATGCTGAAAAGTGCCAGAGTGACCTAAATGAACCTTTAATCCCAACAAAATTTCAACAAAAATAATTCAGTCAAAATTCTCCTAAATTCTAATTCCCACTTATTTTTATTATTTTTTTGAGATGAGGCCTTTCTACGTCACCTAGGCTGATGTGACAGTCATAGGTACAGTGGTCCTTCCTTTTCAGTCTTCCAAGTACTGGAGATTACAGGCACATTACACACCTCACTTAATTAAATTTTTAATTATATAATGTAATTTTATGTGCAATTCTGAATAAAATAGAACAATCTTATATTTCCTTAAGCTAATTTTACCACAAGGTCACAATTGACAAAATATGTGCAATATCACAATCAGGATATTAACATACAGTCAAGACACTCATAGTTAGTGTGACCACAGGATACTTTATGTTGTTCTTTCCAGGTGTACCTACATTCCTCCTCCCACACACACACACACACACACACACACACACACACTCCTTAATCCCTGTTGAACATTAATCTGTTGTCTATTTTTATAATATACCAAGGAAATTATAAAGTGTGTAATCTTTTGGGACTGACTTTTTATAACTCAATATAATAAACTGGACTTTCATCCAATTTGTAAATGAACAGTTAGTTCATTCCTTTTTATTGCCAAGTAGTATTCCATGCTGTGAATGACCAGTTTGTTTAATCACTCATCCACTGAAGGCCATATAAGGTGTTTGCAGCTACTGGCTATTAGTTATAAAGTTGTAAAATTCTGAAAAAAATTTTATATAGCCATGTCTTCGTATAAAGAGTGCAAATACTGCTGGGCATGGTGGCTCACACCTATAATCCCAGCACTTGGGAGGCAGAAGTAGGAGGATTGCCAGGAGTTCAGGGCTTTCCTGAGCTATATAGCAAGTTCAACGCCAGTCTGAACTACAAAATGAGACTCTGTCTTCTCAAAAAAAGTGTAACTTTTGGTTTGTATGGTACTCACATGATATATTTTGTTATAAATATAACAGAAAAACACATTTTCTCTTTTTTTTTTTTTTTTTTTGCTTTTTGGAGACAGGGTCTCACTTTGTAGTTCAGGCTGGCCCTGAGCTCATTATGGTGCCCAGGTAAGCCGCCGCGAACTCAGCAATCCTCCTGTCTCTGCCTCTCGAGTGCTGGGATTACAGGCGTGAGCCACCACGCCCAGCATTATATGTGGTAACCGGGGATCGAACTCAGGTCCTTGCGCTTGCAAGGCAGGTGCCGGAACCACTGAGCTAACCCTCCGGCCCCACATTTTCTTTTTTAAGGAAACTAGAAACCTATTTTTCAGAGTGTCTCTACAATTTTTCATTAACATGAGTGAATCACTTCCTTTGTTTTGTTTAGTTGGGTTTTATTCCACATACAAAATTTTTTACTCAGATATGCTTCTAATACATAAAATTACATTCATCTTGGATAAATTTTTAAATACATATATACATACATATATATGTATACAACCAACAGGAAAGTAAATTCAAGGCATTTCAAGCACACATGTATGTGTGGGGTCCATGTGCAGGGCCATGAGCAGTAGCCAGCCAACTAACTACATCCCTCCTCCCCAAATATGGTGCCAATAAGTAGGGAAGTCTGGTTACAATACCTGCTAGGAGAGGCCACCGCCATGCTGGTCCCGAATGGCCAGGAAGCTAAATGTTTCACTGTGCATGGATCAGTCCCCTGACAGAGTTGTCCTCTCCATAATTTCAAAAGCATATCCTTAGGAAATACTGCGTTAGATACGTTCTTGGCTCTCCCCATGAGGCTGGCTACGCTTGAAGAGGGGCTGATGGAGTGTGGAGCAGGGTGGAGAAGGTCGTTGTATGGGGAAGATGGAGGAAGGAGTATAGTCTGGGCATAAAGCACAATGAGGGACTGACACAAACAGGTATTCGACAGGTGAGTCTAGAGAACAGGTTATTTTTGGTGATCTCTACCTTTCTAAAGGGCTCTCTGAACGCTGTGTGCCTGAATTCAGATCTGTAGACTCTCAGAGCGTGCTCTCCGGACCCCTGTGAAGTCCCATCTCCCTGTTTCCAGTCTCTCTTCCAGCCCCCAACGTCCCACGTGGTTACCATGGCAATCTTTCCAAAACTCAAATCTGATCATGTCACTTCTCTGCTTGAAAGCTTTCCCTGTTCTCCGGAGGACACAGCCAAATCAGATTCCTCCCACGGGTGCAGCTCTGAGGCCCTGCTCTGGAAACCTCTGCCCTGTCCTCTCTTTGTTTAGTTGTTTTTTCTCTGTATCAAGGATTGAACTCAGGACCTTGAGCTTGTGAGGCAGGTACAGCACCTGAGCTAAATTCCTGGACCTCCTTTTCATTTTTTTCAATGTTTGTTGTTGTTATTTTAATTTAGTCTTTCTTATCTGTGTACAGTCATATTTTAATGATGATTCAATTTCCATTTCCTTAAGAGGTGATGATACCTAAGTAGAGGAAGAAGGGTAAGGATAATGAAATCTTCTACACACTTTTAATAAATGAGTAAAATTTGGGAAAAAAAAAAGAAAAAGAAAATACACACACACACATTCATTCACTCATGAAGGTAGCTATCACATATTCCCAGAGATTTCTAATGCAAAAATGTCAAATCTCTCCAAATTCAATTAGAAAATTAACACGATTTGATTTTAGAATTGCACATCATATTTGACTAAATTTACCATGTACCAGGATAAGAGATAAAGACTCTTAACCTTACTAAATTGTAACTTCCAAATAGTGTCTTCATCTCAAAATCAACTTGTGAGCAGAAGGTCACTGAGTTTGATGTCTATCATTGTCCAAATGTGTTTCTTGCTACAGCTCTTTATAATTATCTTCCATGCTTGTGAAAATATATTTTTAAGATAGTCAATAATGGGTATGTTTTATCTATTTTTGAATGGACTTGACTTCTGAAATAGCCAGAAGTCATTTAAAGCCCACTGTGGTGAACTTGGTTTGAACAAAGCCAACCTCATGCATATTTCATCAAACAGCGATGTGACTGGGGCCTAATGAGACACTTTTTTGCTGATTGCTTATAAAACATCTCTGGTAGAACTTTCAAACATAGATGGTGAGATTTCTGCATAAAAGAAACTCTGATACTCAGTAGAGAAAGCTCTTAATTTTTAATATTTTGTTTAAACTATATTAATATCAAAAATACTGTGTGTGTGTGTGTATATATATATATATATAAATATATACCATATTATAATAAAGGTACACAGTTTAGGAAGAAAATAAATGTCTTTATTTCTAGACTCTCAGAATTCTTGGATTTCATGTCTCTGATTCCTACAGATACTTATATCCTTACAGATACAGATACTTATCTGCTTTCTGGAAAATCATATTAACTACATATATGAATAAACTCCATCCTATCCAGATACATGTTTTTGAGTTCCTTTATAACACCACAATTTTAAGAGTTTGAATGTTGTAAAATTTGAAATGCAGAAAAAAATTTGGAACCAAGATCTCCCAGATGTCTTTAATCCAATGATAATTTTACTCCTTCTGAAAAAAAGCACACAAACTTAAGAGACACAAATTCTTGTCCTCTAATATATGTGTGGTGTAGGTATCAGACAAGATAGCCAAATGTTCTAGGCCTCCATTTCTACTGTGTTAATGTGAACTCGAAACTAATCACTATAATTCCTTCCATCCCAGCTAAGTTTTCACTCAGTGCTCTAGTGAGAAGTTGGTATTTCTGAGAATCTAATTGTAAAATACCTTAAAACTGAATATTTACCTTCACCATTTTTAAAAGAATGTAGTAAGATTGCATAAAACACAACAGACCAATGTAATTTATTTTCAGAACATACACACTTAATGGGTAAAATTTAGTCTTTTCCAATTTTTTTAAAGGAGTTAAATCATATACATTTTAAAAAATTTTTATCTTTATTTGTATATTGTATGCACATTTCAACTGGCATTGTAAAAGGTTGAAATGTTGAGTAACCAACAGTATTTTTTTGTTTGTTTGTTTGTTTTTGAGACAGGGTCTCACTTTGTAGTCCAGGTTGGCCCTGAGCTCACTATGTAGCCCAGGCAAGGCTTGAACTCAGCAATCTTCCTGTCTCTGCCTCCTGAGTGCTGAGATTACAGGCATGAGCCATCACACCTGGCTCTTTTTTCTTTTTGAGACAATGTCTCACTTTGTAGTCAGGCTGGCCCTGAACACACTATATAGCCCAGGCAAGCCTTGAACTTAGGGCAATCCTCCTGCCTCTGTCTCCCAAATGCTGGATTACAGATGTGAGCTACCTTGTCTGATATTAATATCTGTTAACTATGAATAATGAGAAAACATTTTCAATCCTATTGATTAGTATTTTTGCTATCTGACAATTACTTGTAGAATCATTTCCTGGTTCAAGAGTTTATGAAGAACACTAATAATAAAGTTTTTTATCTTTAATATTTTGCATTAGGTCTAATTAGATTCACCTTTCAATAGAAATTATTTGCTGAAATGTCAGTTTATATATGGTTCTAGAGAAGAAAGATACAAATAGATGTCAATAATGTGCCAATAAATTAAATGAAATTAAAAAGAAATGCAAACAAATACTAAGTAACAAGACAAAAATATTATGAACATATGGACTAATAAAATTTAAAACCTAGAAGAAATAAATACTTTAGAGTATTTTAAGTTACACAAGGAGAAACAGAAACTTAAGGTGATGAATCATTATTCGTTTAATTTTAATGTAGTAACTTTGCTACTCATGCTACAAATTTTCTTTATTCATTGTGCCTCTTTTACCACACAACTGTATTACAAGTACTGGTTTTAAATCACATTTTCAATACTTACTGCTACATTTTTTTCATACTTATATAGGAAGAGTTATGAAACCTTAGGAAATATAAAACTTCAAATAGAAGAAACAAAATTAAGGCTTATAAAAGTAGTGTTGGAGAACAGTGACTCAGGAGTGTTAAAAGACATTTAAAAAATATATATATATGAGAATTAAATCGTATCATATACTGATACAAACCCCCAGTATTGAGTATGATCATGATGTGCATGTAAAATGTACCAATAAAGATAAAAATAGAAAATATAAAGGTAAGGTTGGGGATGTAGCTGACTGGCACCATGGCCAGGTCCTGAGACTAATCCCTAGTACTGTGGAAAAAAAAAAAATTATAAAAGTATGTCTTCAAATTGTTTCACTATTTTTAATTTAATTTCTAACTTTAAAAAAGTTTTTTGAGTTCCTCATAGGCTCTGGACATTAGCCCTGTATCAGATGAAGAATTAGTAAATATGTCTTTCTATAGGAGGAAGGATCTTGAAGTCTCCCAACATAAAGAGATGATAAAGAGTGGGTAATGACAATTATCCTATTATCAGTGCACTATTATAACTGGTCTCCCTCATGTCTCCAAAGAACTTCTGTATATTATATTTCATTGATATATACAATATGCATGAGCTAAAACAGAGCACATAGAAACAGATTCATACCTTAGTCATGATCCTAATACTATAAATGCTATAATAACGATAATGAATTAATTTGGATAGTTTTACACTCCATTCTCCAAGAGTACCTTTTGTTGAGATTTATATGATAAAGTTATAAGGTTATAAATCCTATTATTCTATACTCAGAGAATATATTGCTTTTGATAAGTTGGAATGAAAACTTTTCTAATAACTGTAGTTTAAGTTATTGTCATTGAAAATGAATGAGGGCAAATTGATAGCTGTAGAGAAACAGTTAACAGTGAAGCATGATTGATTCAATCTGTCTAATATCTTTCTAGGTGAGAAAAACAGACAACTCAGTAGACCTCTTAACATGTGGTATGCGCATACCACACAGCAGTAGAAAAGAGTATCATCAGTTGGGTTGCACTGAAGGAAAGGGTTACTTTCTCAAATGCCATGTTAAATCCCTGAAAAATACCTCTTTTTCATGACTCACTGAAAGTGTGTTTTATTTTTGGAATGTCTTCTGAAAAGTTAAGGTCACGTTAGCCAACAGCTTGCTGATGAACATTTTTGTAATTCGAGAAAGAAAGCTCAAAACCTAATTTTAGCTAAAACTCTGGTTTTCCCAATTTGATTGTATTTATAATATATTAGTTAAGATGTTTTTCATAGTATTCTATGAATTAAGTTCTTAATTTGATAAATGCAAATATAAACTTGTTGACGACATCCACTTTTATATTTTGCTTTCACATTTATTGTTGCATTCTTTGTAGAAGTTTAATATGTAATATAAATGAAATCACATTGAAATAAAATCTTTAATATTTTATCAAATTATGTTTTAATTTAGGGACAAATGTTTTTATACTCCACATATTTTTATTAAAGAATATTCTATTTGTAGCAGGACAATTCATAGTTATTAGCAAAATTAATTCATAGGACAGTAACAAACACTCTGGAAAATACATCTAGAATATATTCATACAACATTTATGCAGTATTTTTTCAAAATATATCTGGAATCTAACTTCTTTGTTCTACTATGAAACTTTTTTTTTTTTTTTTTGAGACAGTGTCTTGCTTTGTAGTTTGGGCTGGCTCTGAGCTCACTATGTAGCCCAGGCAAGCTTCAAACTCGCAATCCTCTTGTCTCTGCCTCCTGAGTGCTGGGATTACAGGCGTGAGCCGCCACGCCCCGCACTGTGGTATGTGGTATTGATTGCTGGTGGGCGTGAGTCCCCACGCCCAGCATTGTACGTTGTTTCCCGGGATCGAACTCAGGACCTTGCGCTTGCAAGGCAGGAGCCAGAACCACTCAGCTAACCCTCCGGCCCACTATGAAACTTTTTTAATTATGGAAACTTTCCTATCTATACTCAGTTACAGAGAATAAAGTAAAAAGATGCATTTAGTTTATGTAATTATTAAGTCATGGGTAATCTCTCATTTATATTCTTAAATGCCTGCCAAGAATTAAATCTAGAGCAAATTCCAGAAAGCATGTTATTTGTTCTACACTTACTTCAGCATGACTAAAATAATACATTATTTAAAAACATAAAAAACATAATGCCATATTTTAAAAGAAAGATTATACCTTTATATTACTAAATAATACATTATCTTGATTTCTAAAAGAATTGTTTGATTTGGTACTATTCAAGTCTATTTAGTGTATTTAGTAACTATATATCTTATTTCCTTTATTTGTAATTTTTAGCTTATATGTTTTTGTCCCTATTCTTGATGTATACACTTGTTCTCTTTACATTTTTTGTCTTTTTGTACACATTGTTTTGCTTTATTTCAAAGAGTTATTTTTCCTGTAGTTTCCTATGGTCTGGATTTTCGTTACTGATCCTTCAATAACTAAATAATACCAAGTAAGTTCACTAAGTATTTCCTTTTTTGTATAAATTCTCAATAAAATAAGATGTTTATAATGATCAACAATAATTTTTAAAGTGTTATTACAAATTTATATTTAATAATGCTTTGACTTTCAAATTATGCTTATTTTTGCATACTCAAACTTGCCCATTTTATTCAAATATCTTCATTCTTGACATGAAATAATGTTCAATTTATTAATTTTTATCCTATTATATGGTGAATATTTTAATATTTTGCATTATAAACTGAGATGACCAACGGCTTTCCAGAAGTTTTGATTGTATTATGGAATAAATAATTAAAAATACAAAGAAGGGCAAGAGAATTTGAGCGTGTTGCTTTAGAAAAGTTGACAAGCAGATGTATAGAAAATATACAATTACCAGAAACCACTTCCAGAGTCACTGAAGTATCATATTGGCTACAGCCAAATTTTAAAACTTGAAAAATCTTGAGTGAAAATAGGTAGGACAGGTGCCAGGAATTTAGCTCAGTAGTTCTGGCATCTGGTTTGCAAGCACAAGGTCCTGAATTCGATCCCTGGTAACCACATACCACAATACTGAGCACAGTGACTCACACCTGTAATCCCAGCACTCGGGAGGCAGAGGCAGAGGCAGAGGCAGGAGGATTTCTGTGAGTTCGAGATTTTCCTGGGCTACAGTGTGAGCCTAAACTACAAAATGAAACCGGGTCTTAAAAAAAGAAAAGAAAAGAAAATAGGTAGAACATATTAAAGAGAAATTCAGAACTGATGTTCATTGATGATATGTAACCAAATTTAAAATAACAATGGAAAATTAACTGAAAAAGGAACATTTATAAATTTTATAAAACCTCTAAACAACTCATAATTGAAAAGAGAACTAATATAAAAAGTAGAATATTAGAAATAAATTTCAATGTCAACAAATATTGAAAAATACATATATTACATTTTTGTAATATAACTAAAGTTGTATTAAGAAAATTACAACTATAAATTCTTCCATTATAAAACATACCCATTGACTAAGTTTGCAAGTCAAGAAGATAAAAATAAAAAAGTGAAATTTTAAAATGAATTAAGTATATTAAGAGAGGAAAGCCAAAAAGAATACAAATAATTGTCGTTTTTTGTAAAAGAGAACTTTAAACATGTGATCCAAGAAGCTATGAAGACACAAATAATAATAGAAAATAAAAAGGGAAAGAGGGCCGGAGGATTAGCTCAGTGGTTCCCGCACCTGCCTTGCAAGCGCAAGGTCCTGAGTTCGATCCCTGGTAACCACATACTATGCTGGGCGTGGAGACACGTCCACCAGCAATCAACACCGCATACCACAATGCCGGACGCAGTGGCTCACGCTTGTAATCCCAGCACTCGGGAGGCAGAGACAGGAGGATTGCTGAGTTCGCGGCGGCTTGCCTGGGCACCATAGTGAGCTCAGGGCCAGCCTGAACTACAAAGCGAGACCCTGTCTCAAAAGCAAAAAAAAAAAGGGAAAGAAAAATTTTGATGGTAAAAAGAAAAAGCCAGAAATGAAGCTAATGTATATGGAAGAGGGTTGGGAGGAGGACGTGGAATGGGAAAAAATAAAAATCATGATATATCACATACAGGTTCCAATTCTCAATGATGAATGTGATCATAAGGTATACCCAAAATGTACCAACAAACCTAATTTAGAAAAAACAAGAAAAGAAAATAAGGTTCAAAACTAAAATCAAGTGATTTCATAAATCATTAAAGAATACTACCAATAAATTTCAACTTTTTCATTTTAGTAATAAGGTTGGTTTTTAAAAACCCAAATAACGAATAGCAAAACTAAATCAACTATTTTAAAATTGATCTCCCTGCAAATTTTGTCACATAAATCTGATTATTATAGACATATAGCTACTAGATAATATATACTAATCTTACATAAAGTTTGTCAAAAAGAAGGAATAGAGACCCTCTCACATTCACTGAATCAGCCTAGTAGAAATCTGATATCAAGGCAAGAAAAAAGTACAAGAAAAAATAGGTTTCAACGTTGTTCATGAAGAAAAAGCAGCAACAAATACTAAGAGCTGTGGAACTTGTTATTGAAACAAAGAAGATACTGAAGAAGGAAAGTGAACACAGGCAGATGACTTGACCTAGGAATGGATCTGTCCTTACACTGCACACAGTATTAAGTTGAAGTGAAGACAGGGACAGTGTGGTGCATACCTGTCATCCTAGAGACCATGACAGGACAGTTGCTGTGGGTCAGAAGCCAGCTTGGGGTACACAGTGAGTTCAGAGCCAGCCTGTACATAAGAAGATTCTATCTCAACAAAACAAAACAAATTGTAATGAACTATTGACCTAATAAAAATTTGAAAATCATTTAATGTCTTATAAAAATATTTTAATTGAATTCTTTATTGGTACATTTTATATACAGCTCACAATCACACTCAAGATTGGGAAATTTGTACTAGTGTATGACATGGGTTAATTCTAATTTTTACCCATATTTCTACCCACCCTACAACCCCTACCCCCTATATACATATACTTTTTCTTTTTAAACCATATTTATTCTTTTCCCTCATTACTTTTCCCTACCACTTGAATATTTCTTATTTTACAAAATCTATCATACATTCTAGAACTCATTTACACCTACAGGTTCTCATACCAGAGAAAAAATATAGTATGTACACGTGTGTGACATATTTATTTCACTTATTAGTGTGTCCTCAAGTTGTGTCCATTTGAGTATAAGTGAAAAGTTTGAGTCATTTAGAAAAAATATTTCCTCAAAGCAAAACATTTCTTAAGAGTTGAGAGATAAGTGAAGAATTGCTAACAAGTAGTAAGATTAGAATAAGAACTTCTGCCTCAGGGAAAACAAAAAACCAAAAAGCAATTCCTACTACTATAAATAACACAGATAAAAGTCAAAACCTAGAAAGGCTGGTTTGTATATTGATTTTTACAAGATTTATATTCTGCACATATATAAAGATTTACAGAAATCAATAAGACAATCATTTCCAAACTGAGCAAAGAGTCAAATAAAGGAGAAACTTGAGAAGGTATTCAAGCTTAGTGATGAGACAGAATTTTGTATCTGTGATTTTAAAGATGTTAAATATTGCTGAGACCACAAAAAAATGTGTTATTTCATATACTGGTGAAAGAGTGAATTTTAAGATATTTTTACAGTAATTTGGGAACTTTACAAAGAGTGTGCATATTTATAACAGCAATTGTACTTCTAATTTATGTATACTAAAAACCTTGCACAAGTGGTTGTTACATTAATTTCAAAATAGTGAGAGAAGTATAAAAAGAAGGAAATGAAAGGAAGATTTCACTGTCTACAAGGAGAATACTAAGATATTCTTATATGTTCATTTTTTTCATCCTATATAGAAGTTAAAGTCATTGAACTTGTGTCCCAGATATCAATATAAATAAACAGGTTAATGAGCAAAAAGTAAACTGTGATAGAAACGTTTTATAAAACATGCAGACCAATGTGTTTCTGTCATTGTTTCTATGGATATTTACTATGATTAAAGTCTATAAATATGGATATGATTACACCAAATTCAAGATAATAGATTATCTCTAGGAACGTTATGAAGCAGAAGGGTATAAATTTTGGGAAGCTTTTTTTTCTTCTTAAAAATGATAGAATTGTATCAAAAATTAAATATGGGTAAAGCTGAATGGTGGCCATAGGGATGATGTGATGATGATCCTTATTTCTTCATTTACAGTGTTGCATATGGAACCTAGGATCTTGCATATGTCAGCCAAGGATTCTACCAATGAGTTTCCTGCTTGGCTTAAATTATGTTTTTTGTTTGATTACAGTAATTTGCAATTATGAACTGTAGCACTGCCATATTTATAGCACTCGAATTTTCTGCTAAATGCCAAAGTTAATGCTTGGCCATCATGAACTGGAAGAAGATTGAGAAGGTGAGCAAAAAACTTCTGTCCTCCTCTGCAGTCACAGGGACTTCAGGACATTGCGCTGCTGTTGCAATGGGTGTGGGCGGGTTCTGAGGCCATTTAGATTAACTATGTATGAGGAGGATGAAAAAGTTCATTTCTGTACCTTGTAGCCAGCTTATCTCCTGAGACAATATTAGAAGTTAAAGAGAGTGAACTGATGATACTCTCTCTCTCTGATATGAGCTATAGAAAGCAATATTACCAATGATTCAGGGCTTTTAAACTCAAAAGTTTCCACATTTTAAAAAAGAATAGTATTGTAAGTTAAATATGTATCTGATATATGCAGGTATTTTACTCCTCTAGATCTTTCTTCAAATGATAATAATTTCTTAAAGATAATGTGTTCATGTGGATAAAATATGTTTCATATTTATTTGGTCACTGGGTTATAGATAAGAAGTTGGTACTTTTGAAATCACATATTAAGGGAACAACTAAACAATACAAAATGGAATGAAAATGGGACTCCTTTGGCCTTAATTTTCAAATATACAGTATAGTTACTTCTACAACTTGTTTGTTCTCTGAACCTCAAGATCTTCATTCATAATAAGAAAATTATCATTTCTATTATATACTCTATGGAATTACAGTGAAGCTTGAGGCATACAATGAGCTGTTGGGAAGAACTCCATGGACATATTTGGAGCTTTATGATATCCATTTGCAAAGAGAAATTACATTTTCATAGGAGCTGTCAGATCACACTATTCACACTACAATGTGCTGTGATCAATGAACCAGATTTTATCTGAAACCATACATCAGTTATCTCATACTCTCTTCCTAAAATATTTCAGCTCACTGAATTGAGCTTTTATACAAAATTGAGGTTTTACACAAAATTCAAGACTTCAAAGGTTTTTTTTTTTTTGTCTTTTTTTTTTTTTTTTTTTTTTTTTTTTTTTCTGTTTTTTTTTT